>ML103309.1:0-40578 GCA_003697995.1 Taxidea taxus jeffersonii
CACACACACACACACACACACACACAGATATAAAGACACACATACATCCTATTAGTCCTGGAGAATCCTATTACAGGATCTCATTCATACTCACTGAGAACCTTTTAAAATTAAAATTGCCTTTTTTATTGCTATTCCTAATATTATGGCTACTTACTTGCTTTTATATATTTATTCAAAACTGTTAATTAAAAAATTAAGAGCTTTTAAAATATGAAATTCCTAGAGAGCTTTTCCTTTACTCATTTATTCAAGAATTATTCATTGAAGTTGAACTAACTGGAGACACTGTTCCAGCAGCAATAGACGTAGTGGCAAATAGAGAAAGTTCTGCTCTCAAGGACTTTCTATTGTTATATAGATAACTCAAGAACTCTTAAAAAGTTACTAAATTTTTAAACATAACTCATATTAAGTATTATCTAATGTTAATAATTGCTTATACTGGAAGTTTCTATATAAAATTGAACTGCTTGTAGTTTTTTATTTTATTTTATTTTATGTAGATTTATTTTATGCTGATATTTAATGATTTGAAAGCTCTTACTTAATATTTAGCATGCATGTGGAAATTTGAGTATATAGGAATTGTTTGATAAATCCCTTCATTCCTTAACTCATTCAAGTTACATATATCTTATATATCTAAGAAGTATTTAGGACAACTTGAAGAGAGGCCCAACTATCGTAATTGCAATTTATGTGGTTAAAAGTGTAAGACTCAAAAGAAATAACCAGACACAGAGATAACAGTTTTTCCTTATTAAAATTAAACTTGGATTATAATTTTTCACAGGAAATCACTTATTTTAAGTGGTTTTTATAAAGTACTTGCATTTCTAATTCACATTCTGGTTTCTAACTATTGCTACTGGCCCTAATTGAGGGCTTCATAATTTCTCATTAGGACTATACTAACAGGCACTGAAGAGATCCATTTCACCTCCAGGCTCTGCCATCTTAAATCCAGCTTATGCACTATATGAATATGTAATTGCCCTATTCAAAAATTTTCAGTGACTTCATTTCTCATTCAGAATATTCATCCAAGGAAGTTTCTAAAAGTCTGATTATTTCTCAGCCTCAAAATTCTGAAGCATGAAAAAGCCAATCAAAGGTTGAAATAAAATGACAGTATGACTTAATTACTGTTAACTTTGGATGTATAATCTAAAGAAATAATGTATCAACAATGAGGCAGGTGGAGCTGTGGTAGGTTGCAAAAATTCAGCAGTATTCAGAGAAAGTTTTTTTTGTTTGTTTGTTTCAGAAAATATATCAGAAAGTAGTTAGGTGTTTTGTCAAAACTGTGAATGGTCTGAGTTGTTACCTCATTTGTGTATATAGGTAAATGCATATAGTATATGTAGATATGGAGATGAATATATATGAAACATGAGACCCCTGAGTCAAGGAAAAGTTCCTTCTTGATACAACCTGATCAACAGCCAGAGTAACATGGTTAGCCTCCATCCCTCACACCTAGACCTACAAGGCATTGAGAGTCCATGAAAACTTTCTACATGAGTCGTGGGTTCACTCTGCAGAAGAGGGATGGGGTGGAGAAGCATGGATTTTCTGTTTTTATATGGGAAAGAGATAGATGTTTCTCCCTTCTCTCCTGAAAAGATGGAATAAAACTTGGCTTTAAGCAGATGTATCAGATGTAGATGTATCTAGTAAAGATCCTAGGTTCTTACTCTAACTCTTTGGAATGTAAATACATATCTCTAAGAGAGATTAAGCCCCAAAGTCAAAAGGAAGAACAGAGCTCCATCCTATTGACATGCAAATATCTACAGGGATAGTGCTTTAATATTCTTGGCACTGTGGGAGTTTAATTTTAAGAGCTTAGTCTAGGCTGTAACTGTTGGAGATCTCAGGTAAATAATATGTTTTATTACACTTTGCCTCAGTGCAATTAACTAGATAAACGACTAAAATTCTAATTCTCATGATGTGTGAGGAGAAAAATGCTTCTAGGAGAAGAGAAGGTAAACATGCCTTACATTCATATTGTATACATTTCCATATCTAAGGTTTTTGTGAGGAACGTTAAGAAATCTCCACAATTGGTTTATTCTATTTCAGGACTAGAATAGTGCATTGGGCTTTGTCATGGCTGGGATAAAATATTAATTAAGGCATGATATCTCTCTATGCCAAGAAAAGTTTGGTTATAATTTACTTTCTTCCAAGCCATAGGAAAAGGTGCACTTACTATGTTACATTAATGAATAAATAACCATTTTTTTACTACACGATTTTCTTGTCAGGTTAAGGCAGACGAATGAACATGGTCTTTTCTGGATACACCAGATTAAATCTAGCTTCTGGACCTACAAAACTATAAACTAAATTCCAACCTTGGTTTTTCCTCTAAGATAATCTATCCTACAGTTTGACTGACTAATCTTCAGATTTCCCTAAGTAAAAACATGCACAGATTTCTCCTTGAAATGGTCCATACTTTTCAGAATGGATAGGATTTTTGGAATGGCCAAATTGGTCTTTCTGGCTCACATGACCTCCTTTGTGTAATCTTAGTAAAATAGCTTCTAGAACTATATGGATAGCCAAGGACAGTCCTAGCCAAAATTGTTTTTAAATTTTTCATCCTAGGTATTTTGACTCCATCTGCAAGAAGGCCTCTCTCTTATCACAGCAGCCACTTGTCTAGTGTCCAGGTTTATGCTGTTCTATTACTCAGGATTACCACTTTCCACTTCTAAGCCTATATTATCTGTAGAATTACCAATCCATAGGTGTCTTACTCTATTTTCCTTCTTCTCAAATATTTTTTCTGTGTCATGTCCTTATCAGTCTCCCTATCTCTGTAGAAATGTGATAAATGAACTCAAGGTTTTCTGGTAATAGATATTAACTCATTCACTGAAAGAACAAATGAGTATTTACCATAGGCATGCTTATGGCTCCTAACCTTATACATCTAACATATACAACCTAGGACAATGTATGTTTGAACACAAGGTTCTTAATCCTTAATTGGGGGTCTATTGGGAGTATTATAAAAAAGGCATTATATACTTCTGTGTTTATGTGTTTGTATGTGCACATGCAGACATATGCATAAAGGCTTTTATTTTCAGTGGAGGCCTTTCTGAAACAAAAAAATACATTTATCTGGAGCCAAGGTGTTGCACATATAAACTAGGCATTGCACATATTACTAGACTTAGAATTGACTTTTTTTTTTAGTATATTGCTTCTGATATGTCTTGTTTTAAATGTAACTCCCTCAAAATTAGAGCCCATTATTAGAATCCATGTTTTTATGTGTGTTCCATTCCTTCTTTCAAACTATCCATTACTGTCAGTGGTACTATATAGTGTTAGTTTTCTATGAAAGCAATCTTTTTAAATCATAAAAGATGAACACTTAATAAATTAAAAATAGAAAATATCCACAAAGAATAAGAGATGCTCATGAACAACCAGTAGTATTTCATATTTCATTATTTATCCTAATAAATATCAAAAGTCTGAAAAAATTTTCCTATCTTTTTCTTCACATTTTACCTAAATTGGACCGCTCGATAAGTTTGCTCATATATGAATTGGTTGTATATGGTATGTGAAATGCTTTTGGATGGTGACACTGTTGAAAATGTAAGTTATGAGGCTAATAAAGAATATTAAAAAAATATTATCGATATTACAATGAATGACACAGAAAAATAATTTGTATTAACTTTTTCTTAATAAAAAAACCCCATTGGTATTGAAACTGGAGTTTTTAATAAAGGATTGAACTGAGAGAATAATATTCTGTGAGGTTTCTTTATTAACATATAATGTATTATTTGCTTCAGGGGTACAGGTCTATGAGTCATCAGTCTTATTCTTCAAGTTTTAACAAGGTACATATTGAAAACTCTGTGATTTTCAATTATTATTTTAGATACTATATTACTATTTTTTACTCTAAATTAAAGATAATTAAATCTTTAATTCATATGCTTACTTTCTTACAGACCATCGAAGTTATCCATAATAAAATAAATTTTTAATATTTGCAAAAAAACTAAGAGCATCAGCATACAATACTTCATAATATTTGCCAATTTTAATATGGTGTTTCTTGAAACTAGCTTTTTGCTAAATTGGATGATAAAAAATTAAGAATATTGAATATTTTGCCAAAAAGATTCTGTTCCTCTCCTACTTGTGAAAAGAAAAGCAACTAATTAACACTTTTACGAAGGTAATCTCTGCCACATCTAACAGATCCCCTTCAAACATGAGTTTTCATATTTATTAGATCCTTGAAATTTTTTCTCTCCTTAGTTAGAAAAGCGGTGGTCCCTTAATATAAACTTTATCTTTTACTTATCTATTAAATAAAATAATAAACCAAATAATTACCTAATTAATCAACATACATTTCCTCTCATATAGCTAATCAATATGAATTGAATTGTCTAGAAAACTACCCACAATAAGCCTAGTTTTTCCTTTCCTTCAGTAGAAATAGCATGCTGAAATTTGAAAATACTATTATCTAGACTTTACCCTAGATAGTTTATTTTGAATACATAGATCTGAAATAAGCCCTGGGTATGTGTGAGTGAGTGAGTGTGTGTATTATTACTACTCACTACAGCCAGCGTTGAATTAGAAATTGGTGCATTTCAAAAAATATAGTTTTTTTTTAAAACCACTAAAATTGATAACAGCAAACATCTTTTCATAACATAAAAAGAATATTGTCACTGGTGATTGAGAATAAGTCAAAATAACCCTGAACACTTCTAAGTTAACATTTACTGGGGAAATACAGACCTCATGCTTTGATCACACTGAAATATAATTAGAACTTACACACACACACACACACACACATCCCAGAAATGTCCTTCAATCTGGAATTGTATAGATATCCTATTAAACATCTAGATAAAAGAAATAGTAGAAACTGAAATATAAGGTAACAACAACAAAAACAGCAATTATCAGAATTCATGGGGGCAATTTAAAGGGGGAGAAGAAGTCAATTCATTGTTCCAGACAGTAGTTTTATCAATAAAAATGAAACAATAAGAATAAATGAGTTAAATCTCCTCCCCAGGGGCATCTGGGTGTCTCAGTGGGTTAAGTCTCTGCCTAGGCTCATGTCATGACCTCAGGCCTGGGATCTAGCCCCTCATGGGGTTCTGCTCAGCAGGGAGCCTGCTTCCCCCTCTCTCTCTGCCAGCCTCTCTGCCCTTGTGATCTCTCTCTCTTTATCTGTCAAATAAATAAATAAAAATCTTTAAAAAGAAAAATAAATCCCCTCCTCAAAAATTGTAAAAAGAAACAACCAAGGACTTTTATGAAAAGTATAATGAAAAATATAATAAATTTAAAAAACCTTGATTAATGAGGTAGAAAATAGAAAACAGTAGATTTAATTAATAAAAATATTAGTTCATAAAAAAATTAATAAAATAGACAAAACACTAGCTAACTTGAACAAGGGAAAAAGGTGCAAATATACAAAAGAAGAAATAAAGGACATAACAATTAAAACAGAAAATTAAAAAAAAATCATAGGCTACTTTGATGACCTCTAATGAAAAAAACATTAAGTTTTACAGAGATAGACAATCCCCAAGGGAAAAGCAAATAACTAAAGTTGACCTTATTTGAGTTATAATACAAGAGAAATTTTTCATTTAAGAACTTTAGAAAAGAAAAAGATCTTCAAATGTATTCACACAGTACTTCCCTTTCATTTCTTCACCATCCTTGACTCACCATCCTTGACCCTTATATCTGTTCAAGGAAGCAGCCCTCTATTAACTATATTAATGGTCTCCCCTCACTTCTAGTTTCTGGTGGTATTCTTGGGTCTGGCCCCATGTGTTTCTACATGATCATACAATATATTCTTCTAATCCAGCTCTAAGGAAATGATGGGTTATACAAACAGACTTCGAAATACTAAACACTATTTAAAGCATTTAAACACCATTTCATCATGATGAATGTTTATATTTATTCCTATTATGCTATTAGTTTCTGATTGTCCATATTTTAAGATTTTCAGTAATTAAAAATGTTTATCATGAAAAGTTCAAACATATAAAAAACAAACCTATTCACTCATCACCTTTCCATGAACATTAGCATTCTGTCATTTTATATCATCTGTACTGCTTCCCACTCCATAAAACTTTAGTTAATGATTGCTATCACTGTTATATAATTATGTTATATAGTTATTTTGAGGTAAATATATAATATATATTTAATATATAAATATATTAAATATATGGCACACATATATTTAATATATAAATATATAATAATATGTTATTAACATTTATATTTATTATTGATAATTATTATATATTATATATTATATATTATTTATATATTTTATAGATAAATATATAAAATTTTTATATATTTAATATATAAAAATATATATGATATATATTTACCTCAAAATAACTATATAACTGTATAACATAACTATTCTGTTATCAAATATGTCATTTATGGCTAATTTCTTATGTTCAGTCCTGGAAAAAAAATAGTATTCTGTTATCAAATACACCATTTCTGGCTAATTTCTTATGTTCAATCCTGGAAAAAAAATAGTAACCTTATTATTCAAAATGCCATAGCTTTTTAAAGTTTGATTGTGTTGAAACAGCATAGTTCTTTCTGCATATGTAATTTCCTAATGCCATCTATTTAATGCTAGTTATACCAATGTTCATGATGCTACATTTTTCATTGAGCTACTTGAGAATATTGGCTTCCAGTGATTCTCTCAAAAGTTATCACTGTGCTTCATGACAATAAGCATGAATAGAAGTATTGCTCAGATCATGCAGAAACACATAAACGATAATTCATTTTCTAGATATGTCAAATTTCCTATTCAGAATTTTATAGCATTAAGGTAGAATGACACATTTTCCAACTGTGTTTTCTCTTGAACTCTCAAGATCATAATCAATGCATGCCTATTAATGCAATTCCCTTCAAAAATGACTAAACCCCTGTCTTACACATGTTGTTATCAGTGAAAAAACAAGGGATGGAGAAATGGATTAAGCAAAAAAAAAATAGCAGTCTGATTTGTTCAAAGAGTATGTGTTCCCATCCACCATAGCTTAGAACTGACTGGAGAGAGGAAGGCCTAATCACATCAGAGCCAAGAGAAGATAGTAATCTGTCACTGCCAAACAACAGTTCTCTTGAAAGCTCTGAGAGTCATGACCATCCTCACGAAAACACCTGGTATATAGCATAAAGCCTGTGAAAGGGTTAGGATAGCCAGCTTGGGTGCCAGTAGCAAGGAGCACACCACCTGCCACCACCTTCACAGTCTTTAGATAGTGTTGACTGGAGGAGACACTGTGGTCAGAAGACAGACAAGCAACATCTGATACATGGGGCCACACATGAGTCTTGGCCCAAGGGTGCCAATAAACCTACCATAGCCCAGAGCCTTCAGTTCATTCTGTGCCCAACATGTGGTAGAAAAATCCAAAATCAACACCATTCTGACAATACAATCTTGTGTGATCATTCAAAACAAACACCACAGCAACCAGTGAGGGGAATGTGCGCCTCAGAGTTCCCTTCTGGAACTGTGTTCAGCTACAGATAGGGTTGGACAACTCATGATTCAAATCACCAACTACTCTGTGACCACAAGCTGAACCCATGCATGGGTACACAGTTGGATAGAACAAACTGGGAAACAGAAAACATGGCTTAGAAAATCCTGGACCAGGCTCAGGGTACCATTGTCAGATGACACTGCTAGCCCTATGTCCCAAGTACTGGGAGTGAGAATGGTACTGCTTTTCAGCCTCACTTTAGCAATGGCACTGTACCCAAGATGTAGCAGTTGCTTGTTATACTCAGAATTATCTTGTTATACTTATCTTGTTATACTCAGAATTAACTTCATGAGTTTCCTTCACAGGTGACCTCAGCAGCCTGGGTACATCTGTGCTCCAGCTTTGCAGTCCCTCCTGGAGGCTGTAGACTTGGATGACTTGGGTCTCTTTCACTACTCCAGCCCTAAGGGAGGTTACCTCTTTCCTGCAGTTTTCTTGAGGTGACCTCAGTTTTCCCTTCTTGCTCACTAAATGCCCCAATACCTTCTATATTAAATTCCCTCTATTGAAATAACTAGGATGACTTCTGTTTCCTTGATTCATCTCTGACTGATACACTTATAAATAAGGGATTAAGAAACCATTTACTTATTGGAGAAAACTTTATAAAACTGCTCTTCATCAAAGAAGTGTATGATCTACCAATTTACAGTTTATATCAGAAAAACAGATTTGTTTAGAAAAGACCCAAACACCATGGTCCCTTTGTACTAAGATAAAATTGGCTAATTTATATAGATTTGGAAAGCAATATGAGGTTGAGAAGAATTAATATAGAATAATGTAACATAGAATGGACTATGATACCTTTAAATTAAATTCATTTCTGCAACAATTTGTTGATCCTACTGCAGATATTAATTGACAACATAAGTTAAATATCGTACAATATTTGTTGTCTTTTTTTTTAAGATTTTATTTATTTATTTATTTGACAGAGATCACAAGTAGGCAGAGAGAGAGGAAGGGAAGCACGCTCTCTGCTGAGCAGAGAGCCTGATGTGGGGCTTCATCCCAGGACACTGGGATCATGACCCAAGCCGAAGGCAGAGGCTTTAACCCGCCAGCCACCCAGGTGCCCTTTTGTTGTCTTATTTTTATTACCCCGTCATGATTAATTCATTCATAACTTACAGGTAGATCTTGATGCTTGACTATTATATTCTTGCACTTCCTTTTGTGTTCTCCAGGATTTAAAAGTAGTAGGATATAACCACTGAAAGACATAACCTGGAAAAAATTCTAAAAATGTAATAATCAGTGAAGTTGGACTTTAAACAGGAGTTTTTTCATATATAATCCAGCTAAGACCTATCTATATTTTATTTTCTTTATTATATAATAGACTTACAATAATGAAGTAGAAATCAATGCTAAGGGGATTAGATATGAACTGTGCCATATCCGTCAGTGGTATACATCTATTTCAAGTACCGTACTATAGTATGAGTAAGTTTTCACAAGGACACGAAGATACTCTTTTCCTCTAAGAGTTAGCTCAGTAATTAAAGTTGAGAAATTGCATCCACAGTATTGACAAGTAACATAGAACATCTCCTCATTGCGGTAAGGAATACTAGGATTTTTTTATTATGTCTACTGCTATTTCTTGTAATAACTTTCAAATAAAAATCTATAGTTCTACTTATCAGATGAGAAATTTTATAGACAGTACATTCTCTCACACTGTAGTAATCAAAATAATGATAAACTGTAAAGTTGCGAACTGAAAAGGTCAAATACATTGTCTTGGTTGGCAAAATGACCCAGACCTGTAGGTGTGAATGGGAACATAAAACATATCCATTTGAGCATTTATCTTATTCTTTGACTGATGTCAGAAAACACAGAAATTTCAAAACCCACAGCCCAGCTTATGAGGACAGGAAAATATTAATACTTTACTTTTTGGTCCAAATATTTTTCTTATTTTCCAAAGAGTTTAGTAACTCTTTAGAGGTAATCTCATCTATATAGAAAAATCATATGTAAGTCTACATTTGTCCAATATTTAATCTATGCTGATACACTAAGCGTTGAATAATAGACAATTACTTGGTATCACTTATAAAATATAATATAGATTAGAAAGAAAATATAGCTGAGTTATTTTTAAATAGTTTTCTCTAGTAAGGCTAATTTTTCTTCTAGGTATATATTTAAGCACAAGTCACTAAAGAAAGTAAAAATTATTTATCTAAACCTCAATTTATTTTTCTAGAATTATCTATGATAGAGTTTATCCTGTTGCCAGCTAACTCTATAACTGCAACTAAGGGCTTCTGAGGACTTCAAAACACATCTGTAACAGTACTCTGCACAATCCACATCATATAACAAAAATACACCCACCATGTATAAAGAAGTACAGGCACTGAATCTTCAGTTTTATACTTCAATTATAATATCCAGTCTAAATGTAACTTATCTTTTGAGCTTGATCTACTCCACTAGGATGCTTTTAATATTCCAGAAGTTAACATAACTTTTTTGCCAAGTGATTCTGCCTTCCTTTTATATAGACTACCGGAAGAAGCATCTTAGAAAGAAGAGAAAACAACAACAACAACAACAAAAACCCTCCACTACCAGGAAGCCAGACTCCTGCTATAAGTTCTACTGAAGCTGAACACTAAAACTTTTGTCAAGTTACTGGAAATATGTAACTCAGTCTACAGCCATACCACCCTGAATGCACCCGATCTCATCAAATATGTATCTCAGTGGTCACAGGAATGTAAAACCTATATAAACACATGGTAGCTTTTTGATTGATGATGGCATTTTTGTAATCAGTTTCAGTTTGTTATGAGAAAAGAAATTATTTAACATACTAACAAAGAATTCTTGTATATATTTAAAAAATATTAACTACTTGAACTATAGTAAAATGTATCTTCCTGTCTATTATCTTAGAAAATCCACTACCACTTTGTATGAAATAATTTAAATTAAAATAAGTCTGTCATCCAGAAAGTTAAAAAATAATAAGAGAAACTGAAAATAAAAATTAAGGACTTAATGGATTATTATAATTGCATAAATATGTGTACTTTATTTTTAAGGTGAAATAAATATATCAATGATTTTTTTTAAAGTCCACTCATTTTTGTTTTTTGTCAACATTCAGTAACATAAACTGAATTTACCTGCTTACCTGAAACAACCAAAAATCAGAGACAATATATGGACATTGTTTTCAAGAAACTGCACATCTGGCAATAAAGGAGAGTGAACACTATGAGGTGGGAAACAAATAAGATGTTCTCTATGATTATCTCAGCTTATATCTTTCAGAAACTTTCCTGGCCCCAGTACAGGGAAAGGAAACCCATGAGGATTAAGACAGACTTTCTGAGGTGATTGAGCTGAGTAACTGGAAAGAACAAGGCACTACCTGTTTACAACACAGAGCACTGAGAAAAGAGAATGATCCTGAAAGCTGTGGGGATGTGCAGAAAGCACCCCTTGACTATTCAGCGGAGCACTGCTCAGTGCATGAGTGTGAGGAAATTACTTGAGGGCAGAGGAAGATCCATCTGAAAGGACTTGAGCAAACAACTCCCAGTGTGCACAGGACCAGAAATAATACAACAGATTGGAACATCTAGTAGAACATTTGGAAAGGTCTTGCCTCAATAGTGGGGAATGGTTATCCCTAGAAGACAAACTGCTCTGAACACCCTTAACAAATCCTAAAAACATGGCTCAAAAGAAACAATCTATTTTTAACTAACTTAGCCTTATCCCAGGACAAAACAGTATCTATAAGAATACAAAAAGTATCCAGCAAACGAAAATTAATAATGTCTGCTATCCAGCCAAAGATCACGGAGTATTCCAATGAGCAGAAAAATATAACACATAATGAGAAAAAAAAAATCAACCAATAAAAACCAACCCAAAACTTGCACAGATGGGAGCATTTACAGGCAAGTATATAAAAATTATTATAAACTATAATCCGTGTGTTCAAAAGTTAAGTAGAGACATAGAATATATGAATAAGACATAAAATGGACTTCTAGAGGTGTGTGAGGAGAAAAATCTACTGTATGGTGCTAACAGCAAGTTCAGACATTGCAGAAGAAAAGATTAGTACACTTGAAGCTATCATAATTGAAAATATTTAAAATTAATTACAAAGAGAAAACAGTAAAAAAAAAAGTGCAAAAAGCATCAGTGAACTGTGGGACAATTTCAAGCCTCCTATTTGTGTAATTAGGGTCCCTGTAGTAGAAGCAAGAATGGATTTCTTTTTAAAAAACTGAAATAATTGGGGTGCCTGGATGCTCAGTGGGTTAAACCCTCTGCCTTCAGCTCAGGTCATCATCCCAGGGTCCTGGGATTGAGCCCTGCATCAGGCTTTCTGCTCAGCGGGGAGCCTGCTTCCCCCTCTTTCTCTCTGCTTGCCTCTCTGCCTACTTGTGATCTCTGTCTGTCAAATAAATAAAATCTGTTAAAAAAATTCTATACTCAGTAAAAATATCTTCCCAAATATAAGCAGAATAAAACTTTTTATCATACATCCCAAATGGAAATAATTTATCACCATCAAACCTCCACTACAAAAACTAAGGGCAGCCCTTCAGATAGAAGGAAACAGATACTTGATGGAAACATGTATTTCCTTAAAAGAATGAAGAACACTGAAATGGTAACTCAGTTAAATAGCAAGACCAGAAGTGGGCAAAAATCTTTGAATAGACACTTCACTAAAGAAGATATACAGATAGGGAATGGGGCACCTGGGTGGCTCAGGCACTTGAGCCTCTGACTCTTGGTTTCAGCTCAGGTCATGATCTCATGGATTGTGAGATGGAGTCCTGTGTGGGGGCTCTGCACTCAGCAAGGAGTCTGCTTGAAGATTCTCTCCCTCTGGCCCTCCCCCCAACTCACTTGTGCTCACACACTCTCTCATTAAAATGAATAAATAAATCTTAAAAAGAGAAATTATGTGGATAATAAACAAGCACATAAAAGAATGTTCAACATCATTAAACTTTAAGGAAATGAACATTAAAACTAAACACTAAATACCTGCTAGAACAGCTAAAATAAAACAGACTTCCCATACAAAGTGTTGACAAGGATGTAGCAATTAGAATTCTATCACACTGCTGTTAGCAATGTAAACTCGCACAAACACTAAAAAAAAAAATTAACACCTCATTAAAAATTTAAATATAAACTTACCATATGAACTAGCCATTCTATATCTTGAGATTTAGCTGAGTGTGACATAATAAGAAATATACATTTGACCTTTGTTCCTAGTTTTTAACACAGAGTTCCTAAAATCTTTGGAATTTCCTGAAGTATAAGAGTGATAGAAACATCTTTTGTTCCAGTGAGGCAGCTCTTGGCAGACCTCTAAACAGCTTTAGGATGGGCTGGACACAAGAAAGACCAAGCCTTGATCAGAAGCTTGGAACTTTCAGACCTACCTCCAACCTCTGGGGAAGAAAGGGTGGAGATTAAGCTAATCACCAAAAGCCAATGATCTAATCATTGAGCCCACATAATGAAACTTCCATGACAACCTCTAAATAATGAGGCTTGGAGAGCTTAGTTTGTAATCACATCTACATACTAGAAGGTTAGGCTACCCCAACTCATAGGGACAGAAACTTCACATTTAGGACTCATTCGTACCCTGTTCTTTGTACCTTTTCATCTAGCTCTTCATTTGTATTATTTACAATAAACCAATAAACATAAGTAAAATCCTTCCTAAATTCTGTGAGCCATCTAGGAAATTATTGAACCTAAGGAGGAGGAATGTCCAATGTATAAGGAAATACAATTGGCCTCAAATTTGTGACTGGCATCTGAAGTGGGGACAGTCTGGTGGGACTGAGCACTTTAATGTCTGGGATCTGATACTAACACCAGGAAGATGGCGTCAGAATTAAATAGAACTATCAAATACCTAGTTAGTGTCAGAGTTGGAGAAGGGTCTTGGAAAATATATTGTGTATTTTGTGTCACGAGGAAAAAACCCATATCATAAAGCAAAAACACAAAATATACTTGTTCATTCATGTTCAAAGAACAGTTACTTTTAATAGCGAAAAATCTGGAAACACTCAAATATCCTTCAACAGGCAAACTGAATAAGCATGTTATGGTATATCCATTGAGCAGAATACTGCTCAGTCATAAATAATAATAAAATGTTGGTATATGAAACTCCATGGAAGATTATTAAAATAATTGTGTCAAAAGAAAAAAAAAGAAGCACATACTGTATGGTCTGTTGATGTGAAATTCTATGAAATGTAAACTATAGTGAAACTTGGCAGTGATTACTTAGAAAGCTGGGCAAAGACTGGGAAGAGGAAGAGGGGGATGGATTGATATGGGAATGAGGAAAGTTTGGGTGCTCGATATGTTCACTATCTTGCTTGCAGTGATGGCATCAACACTGTATTCATAGGTCAAAACATCATATTTATGTAGTATGATTATCTTTATGCCTCATTAAAGTTGATGTGTTAAAGTAATATTCTACTTTTCTTCTTATCTCTGTCCTTTCTTCTACTCTCCATTCATATGAATTCCAAGGAAGGCTAAGTAAAGGCAAATACTCTTTGCTTAGAAAAGAAAAAAAATTAAAAGGGAAAAAGAAAAGCTTATCACTTCACAGTGTGTGTATGCCTGAAAAAATAATGGTGTACTCGTTATTTTTGTGTTGCTTGTGGTGTGCATGCACCTGTTTTCATGGCTTTTTCTTAAACAAAGTTATGTTGAGTAGATTAGCCCTCCATTAAAGGCCTTTAATAATTCAGTACATGATTTTTTTAAAAGATTTTATTTATTTATTAGACACAGAGAGAGAGAGATCACAAGTAGGCAAAGAGGCAGGCAGAGAGAGAGGGGGAAGCAGGTCCCCTGCTGAGCAGAGAGCCTGATGTGGGACTCAATTCCAGGACCCTGAGATCATGACCTGAGCCGAAGGCAGAGGTTTAACCCACTGAGCCACCCAGGCACCCTAATTCAGTACATTATTAAAAGACCTGGCTAATTACGAATCATTTTCAGAAACATCTATTTAAAATCTTTTGTAAGCTTCATTTCTCTTAAAGTAAATGAGTTTTCAATGAAGAAAAAGGAAAATACAATTATTTGCAAATACTTGTAATATGTATGGTTAAATTTACTGAAATTTTAGTATTAAAAATTAGATTATTTTATTTAGATTATTTATTAATTATTAATATTAATAGTTAATATTTATAATAAATTTATTTATTGATATCCATTATTATTTATTAGATTAATTTTATTTATTTAGTATTAAAATTAGAGTATTTTTCTTAAGATTTGAGACCTTCGTCTGTTAAAACAATTCTGAGGAAAATGCATGGACTGTCATGTGTGAGGCTTTAGGGTAAGGTTAAGGAATGCAGAGCCCTTTTAAGATTTATCAGTAATTTATATTACTGATGATATATTACAGCATGATTCTATTCTTTGCTGAGACAATTTCTAATGGTTTTAATGATGAGTGGAATATCCTAGCCTCTTCAGTTGGGGTAGCCTGTAAGTAGGAATAAAAAGAATCTGAACACAAAATATAAAGGTTATCTCAGATTTATAACTACCTTAGTAATCAATACATCCAGAATTAAATTACATGATCCAAGTCAACAACAACAACAACAACAACCACTCTTTTCCGTAATGGATTTAAGTATGAAGTTTCTCAGATCATTATAGAAAAGGGTGGATAGCATATAAGTTTATCATTTCTTATAACTTGCACAGAGCTCTATTGATTTATTTATATTGAAACTGTCACTCTATAAGGGAGAAAAACACATAGAAGCTGGAAATGTGACTAGCATATCTAATATAACCACTGCAGAAAATAAAAATTATGTAATCCAGGAATTGTCTCTTTATCAATGTTGTGTTGTTTTTAAAATTAAACTAAAAAATGTGGAATATTCAGATGCATATCAAGATATGTAGAAAGACAAATAGAGAGATTTTCACAATTCTAAGTACAATCTCCTACCAAGATTACAGGGAATACAAGTAAGAATGGTGATTGCAGAAGAGAAAGGTCTAAAACTTAATTTTTTAAAAAGATTTATTATTTATTTGAAAGAGAGACAGTAAGCAGGAGTAGGGGCAGCGGGAGAGAATCTCAAGAAAACACCCAGCTGAATGCAGAGCCTGATGAGAGCCTAAATCTCAGGACTCTGAGATCATGACCTGAGCTGAAATAAGAGTCAGACGCTTAACTGGCTGAGCCACCCAGGCAGCCCCCTTCTTTTTTCACTTTGCATAACAAGCTTATTTTTTCAAAGTCATATAGACAATAAACAAAGTAAACAATCAGATCTTTACTTCCACCCTGTATAAATACACTTTTAATTTAATTTGCACCTATAAATTTCCTTTCTTATTTGTGTGTATATGTGTGAGTATGTGTTTCTACCTATTCTAGTTTTTTCCTTCACTCTGTGTTCAATATAGGAGCTTCAATACTAAATTAGCTTTAGCTATAACACTACATTACCCAATAATTGCTAATAATTTCTGGGAAGTAATTCAGGATCTATTAGGTTTGGAAGGCAAAAGTAATATTTACATGTGACGATTTACAAAGTGTGTGTGTGTGTGTGTGTGTGTGTGTGAATATAAAATTATTTCAAATGTATCCAAAAAGCAAGGGGACTAAAACCAAACCCAAATGAAACAACCAAACAAGAAAAACTAATTAAACTACTTACTCTTTAATTTTTATTCCTCATCCTGATAATGGAAATTTACAGGTACAAGAAAAGTGAAGGTGGAAAGGAAAGGGTTGCCAAGGGACTGAGATTCTTGGTCATTATTTCCAAGAATTGTTTCCGTTGGGTACTAGTCTCATATCATAGAACTTTTTTAAAAAAGATTTGAAGATGAAATAAATTTGGAAAACATGACCTACATACTAGATACAATAAAGGCCTCTTAGAAGTTCACAATTCCTATTAACATATTGAAGACTGTGTAGTCCATCACAGAGAAACTTGCCTAAATTATCCAAATCAGAATATACCATAGTCATTTAACTTATCGAAGTATTTTAAAATCATCCCTTGGCATTAAAGATCATAAACACATTTTGGGAAATTCAGTTATAGGTTAATCTCCAAAATTAATTTTTTTAAACATTTTATTTATTTGTCAGAGAGAGAGAGAGAGAGAGAGAGCACAAGCAGGGGCAGAGGCAGGCAGAGGGAGAAGCAGGGTCCCCGCTGAGCTATGAGCCGGATGTGGGATTTGATTCCAGGACTGTGGGATAATAATCTGAGCTGAAGGGAGACACTTAACTGACTGAGAAACCCAGGTGTCCCTAAGTTATTCCACTTCTACTATATGATTCAAGTTGCTTTTCCATTAGAAAGAATGGATGTAATTCAGAAAAGGTGGAATCTTACATGTGCATGTTTGGAAAATTTAAGTTAATAGCAGTTGAAAAGATGCAAGGCATACTTACTGATTTTAATTTTCCTGTAATATTTTCAGATGCCTGGCATTTGTGTTCATCAAGATGAGTTCCAGAGGGACTAAAAAGGAGCAGATTCTCTACACATTGCAAAATTATAATAACTCAAAAATTTGGTAAATTATTAATAGTTTTTACATATATATAAAACAAAAGCCAAACAAACTGCTTGCTATTTGACCATAAGAACCAAAGAAAGAACTTGTAGGTTTCAATAGATTTGAAGCATATCTGTTGTCTTTGGTCCATATTTTGAGATAGCTTCCAGAGTTCAACTTTAAACATTAGGCTAGATTAGATAATCATAATAATTTATTGTTTAGAAATACCAAAGAATTCATCAAGGCCTAAGGTACTTAGTAATTAACTAGTCCTGCATTATGTAAGATATCTTTTATTATTAACAAAAAGGTGTAAATATTTTATTAGTGGTAAAGTTCCACACTTCATAAGTGATTTCTTTCACAAAAGGAGTCAAAGATAAATTATATAATGATATCCCTCTTCTTTGCATTCTGATATGTTGTTTTCAGTGGAAGAAAACAAATGAAAGTAAAGATGTTATATCTTGAGTCAAATGTAAGTTTGAGTTCTATTATTAGACTTTGTAGTATAGGTAAAACATATCCATCATGTGAGTTGTTGCAGGAAATAAAAAATCCAGGACCTAGTAATTTATTTTAAGACATCCCTAACAGGTGTAATTATGTGCATCACTCCAATGAAAATCTTTTGATTTCCTTTGTGGTTCTGTAACATGGGCAATATTGAAAGCATTCTGTGGATTCCTTGCTCTATGACCACCTCCTTCCATAGGCCTTTCTGTTCTGTAAAGTCAGAAAGCCAGAAGCTCTCATTCCCAGGCCTCTTCCTGCTAGGGTTTTAGAACTGAATTTTATTCTACAACTGAATACAGAATTCCATGTAAGATTTTGAGTGAAAATCAATAAATGTTCTCACCCTGCCTACACCTGTTTTTCTACAGGCAAGTGAAGTCATGGAAAACCAAATGTCAAGAATATACTACAACTTTCTAAAGCCACCACCAGATTACCAGGCAGCTTTGGGGAGGGCCACAGAGTTGAGACTTAAAGAAGCATGTTCAAGTCCCAGCAAGTCCTGTGGCCCCTGTGGTCTCTTGACTCCCACTTCACCACCACTTCTGATAATTTCTTAAGCATCACATTCTATTTATTCCATTTCAATTTAAAATATCAAAGGTGGTTTCTGCTTCTTGCACTGAATCAGGACTGACACAGTAGGGATGACATATAGACAAATGTTACAGAAAATGTTTTAAAAATCTTTCATATCAAGAAATCTGAATAAACAAAATGATAAATGAAAACTATTACAGCTCTGAAACAAGTTTTCTTTGCAATGCATATGGAATTACATGGTCATTTATTTTCTTAAAAGTTGTTGGGAAAATTAAGGATGAATTTTTATTTTCCCAAAAGTTTGTTCATTTTTAAAATTTATTTTGACAATCAAACTTTTTTTTTTTATTTAGAAGAGAACAGAACTCTTATGTTTCTTATCTCTCCATCTTCACCACCAGTAAATCTACTTTTACCCTTTGAATAAGCTAAACTTTATATAATAAGTATTAAAATTGACTATTTAAAGGAAGGATTTCATGTACTTTAGTAAAATGGCCTTTCTCCATTAGACTGGTAATGAATAAAACTAGGATTACACTAATAAAATATAAGCTTATAAAAGCATAAAGTTTTAAGTTACTTTGCATGTTTGCCTCATTATGCATAGTTGGAGATGTAATCAATATTTTGAAAAATATTTAAGTGAAAGTGTGTTGTCTGCTTAACTTGATAAAAAATATTTGAAGTATAACTTTCAAATTATAAACAAAGCAAAATTCTGCTGCATTTAATACTTTAATAATATATGCCTATGCATATGCTTATAAATGAGATTTATATATATTAGTTTATATAACTCTTAATTTCATTTAAATTACTGTTATTTTGTAGGGAAAGAAAAGAACACCTGGTGAGCTTAAATGCTTTGACAAACTAGTTAGTTCAGAGGAAGAGTTAAGATTTCAGGCCAGATACTCTGAACTGTGAGTCATATAGTGCTGCTATTGCAATTATTATTTCTGTGTATTTAGCACCTGGTATTTATTAAATTTTAACTAGCTGACAAAATTATTAACAAAGATGAAAATAAGTACAACATTTAGCAAGAAACTGAAAATACCTTACTATCTCAGCCCAGACTTAAGTTAAATTCTCACTGGATAAAATGTATTTTTAGAGGAATAAAACTTAACCAAAAAGAATATATATATATGTATATATATAATTTTTATATAAAAGAATATAAAAATAAGATATAAAAGAATATAAAAAAGATATATATATATAAAAGAATATATATAGATATAGATATATAAACAAACTAAGGGGTTGTTCCTTTGTCTCAAACTCGCTTTACATTGACTAAAGTACATTTCCTGGAAAATTATATGTGATTTGAAATAAGAAAGCCAAAATCTAATCAGCTGTGCTATATATTACCTGAAAAACATTAAATTAATAAAAAAGGAATAGCTTCAAAGGAGGCTAAGAAATCAGTTAAGAGTTATTGCATCTTGACTTTGGCCTATGGAGAATATGGCATACTAATGAATACAAGTATCCACTGTTGGTGGATTTATAGTGATGTTAGATGCAAAAAATTGGTAGAACTTGAGAAATCAGACTCTTTAAGATCATCTACCTCTCCTTTTTCTAATCCTATTTTTACCATGTAATTCTAATTTTTCTACCTATATGGCATGGTGAAACTGGTTGCCTGAATTCATCTAAATCCTCCATGCACCAAATGTGTGACTGGTAATATTCAACTAATAATGATTTAATTCCCTCATATGTAAGTGAAACTCGTGGTAGCATTTATGTCCCAGGATCATTGAGTGGATTAATATATGAAAAATCCTTAGAAGATGGTCTGGCATGAAAAAAAGTGATTAAAAAGTGCTAGATAACACTAAATAACAATTAACATACATTAAATTTTCTCAAAGGACCAGGTAATAAACTAGACTTTTTAATGTATGGTTTCTTTCTTTCTTTTTTTTTAAATATGCATGGTTTCTTAACCTCTTAGCCTTACAACTCATTTAGAAGAAAGTAGAACTCATGATTATAAATGTCATTTATAAGATAGTTTCTTTAGACGAGGAAAATGCACATTGATCCCATTGACTATCAGTGATTACTAATATTCCAAAATGTTTTATAGATATAAAATTTCTCATTCATAACTGAGATTCTTAATGTAATAGTCTCCTGTGAATTTGGTTACAATAATTCAATCCCTAAGAAACTATAACACATTTTAAGAGATCAAAACGTTAAATTACTTCATGTACCTACAAAGCTAAAGATTAAACTTTCAAAAGTGATGAATGATCTTACAAAGTACTGTCTTCTTATGAGATTTTATTTGGCCTCAGATGATAGTACCATTTTGACACTTTACAAATTAGAGGACAATTTTTTTGTCTACACTTTTTATGGTATAGTTATGAAATCTTAATTTGGATCTTATAATTTGTCCAATCTTGATATTTAGAAGACAGATCTATACATTCTATTTTAATATCAAGTCCCCTGAGGTCATCTATGAAAAATTTTCATCAGCTATTTAATTCAATTTAACATTCTATGTTCAATTGTCATATGATGTGATTATAAATAAATGGATCCAGAGATGCGGTAGGGATTTTTTTTCTTGGGTCTCACATTTACAGATGAAAGACTAGGATAATCTTCCTGGCCTTTTTCATCATGTTTCCCACTGTTCCCTAAGGGAGGGAGAATGACATCTAAATAAATATGTGCTTGGAGGCTATGAAGAAAAGGAAACCAGTCCCTTCCTTTCTTTTAATCTGTCTCTCTTTCTCTTATCATCATCATTAGTATTGCCATCCTCATTACTAACTTAACATGTCTGCCTTCAGATAGGGTATGTTCTACTCAGCTTTCATGTATGTATGTGGCAGGTTTAAGGGAGTGAGTTCTGCTCCCTGAGGAAGGGTGCAGGAAGACTAGAATTGTCTAGAGTACTACATAACTGGGTAGGTAAGTCTGTTTTCTTCTGGGATAAATTATTTGTGAGCTCTTTTGGTCAAAGATCAGACATCATACTTATTAATCACTCTTTTAGGAATAAAGGGATTATTGAATTATATATCAACCTCTTAATTAATTCTGACTTTTGGAAGAGGTACAATATTAATCCTCTCCTAAAACTTTCAAAACATAGGGGGCACCTGGGCTCCACCCCAGGACCCTGGGATCATGACCTAAGCCAAAGGTAGAGGCTTAACCCACTGAGCCACCCAGGCGCCCCCCAAACAAATATTAAGGTATAGAAAACACAGGCATAATGGCCTAAGATAAAAAAAAAAACAAAAAAAACACTGCTATTTTGGCAGTCTATGTGAACAAACAAAACAAAACAAAACAATCTCCTGTCTTTTTCTCCCTCTGGCTCTTCTACAAGTATTTGATATGTATCTGCAAACTGTTTAAAAATTATAATTGCTAAAGATCAATACTTGAAAACATCTGTGGTTCTTGGTGGCATGAAAGAGCATTTTTTGTTATTTAAAAATACAATGTTAAATTCCCAGGAAAGAGCTATTCTTAGTTTTCTTTTAATTTTTTTCACATTTAGTAATGAAATACATACAAAATATTAAAATAAATGCTGTACATACTATTCATTCTTAGGCAAAGTATGCATTGATTAACATTTCTCCTTGTTCCTATGGCAACAACTGTATTGAATAAACAGATTGGAGATATTTTATATTTCAATTATACTAATTATAATTCAATATATCATATTACAGTAATTTCAGTTATAATAAGACAATTTTACACTGGTATAAACTTAAGGGGGCAAAATGAACAATGAAGCAAAAGCAACTTCCTCTAATTTTCTGTGCTAATTACTGAAGCTGCATTTGATATAAAAAATTCAGTCAAGCTTTCTCAATTTTCCAAGCTTACACTTCTCAGTTCTTCTGAATACAAGCCATTACTTCACCCACAATATACACTTTGTACTTATTTTATAGCTCTTTCTTTCTTAACCCATCACATGATTTTTTTTAATTTGTCTTCTTCAGAGCTACTGTCCCCTGCCTTCTGAAGACATCAGATCCTATCAATAAACCAAGTCCAAGGAAATATTTCTTATGCTAATCTTCATTAACACAGAGTCAATATTATCATATAGGTTTATAGAGTTGCTTATGGATGAATATTCTAGAAAGATATTTGTGGGTATCATAATCTTACATAAATATGCAAAAGTATCGGTTCAGTTCATATAAATAACCAAATGTATCATTATCTTTATATTTAACTTCCTTCAAAAGAGAGAACTGAGGTCAGTAACCTGTAACTTTCTTTTCTCCTTCCCAAGAATTGCCTTACATTTAAGAACAAATTACATACAGTCCTGTGATCATCTGAACAAATCATTTGAACAGGCTGATAGTCTTTCTATCATGAGTGCACTCCACCATTTTTCAAACAAGTATTTCAGAATTTTAATGACACCAATGACCCACATAATTTGTACTTATAAAAGATATCAAATTTGCTTTCCAGAGCTTTTTCCACTAAAGATTTCAGTACAGTATCATGTAAAATGCATTCTTGATTTTTTAGAAACAATATTGAATCATATTGAGAAATAGTAGCTTGGCTACTAAAGAAAAAAGGGACATTCAGTGTCTTGTGGATTTAATTTTAATTAAGTTAAACACAACATGGACTTAAGATTAAGGAATGTGAATTCTTCCCACAACTATCTGTGTGGCTTTCAGGAAGTTATATTTTAAAAAATTTGGAAATATTTTCTTTATTCATAATATGAGAGGTTTGACCACCTGATTTCTAGGATATTTTTCAGATTTAAAATCTTGTGACTTTATAAAAATTCATCAAAAACATGATTCATACCTAATGTAATATTCTAAGTATTGAAAGAGTCAAAGGTATTAACTCAGGTATGATTTTCAATATATCTTATATTGAAAAGAGCTATCTGATGTAAAGTTTTACAGATTTAATTTTACAATTGAGGATCTCAAGTGGCTAATTTACTTTTGGGGTGGAGTGGGGAAAAGATCATCAGAAGAGATCTTCCAATCTACGTTCTTTGCTTCCTAGTAACATTTAAATTTGGGAATTGTTATCTAAATGTACCACGTACATTGTATAAATTTCCTGCTTCACTTGATTTAGTCTATTACTTTTAACCTTGATATTATCACTTCTGTTTTAATCAAAGCTTTGTTATTTAAATCAGTTAACATCAATGGCCTTAACCAATAAAGCTAACAATATTTTCATAGTTAAGAATGAATGTATAAAAGTTGAAAGGAGGAAAATGTTATTTTATAAATTATCCTAATAATTTTATTTCTGTTTGCTGCATTTTTCACATTCTAAAGTTTATTGCAAGCTGCCATTAATTGGTGGAAATTGGTTATATTTACCTGGTAATAGTTTAGTGATTGTGGAAGTTAATGAGCCCACATGAGATATGAATAGTATTAATGACAATTTTCAAATTTGAGTGTGTTAGAAAAAAAGCCTAAGAAGAAATAAGGAATTTGCCAAAGAAACCATTTAAAAAGGATACAAAAGTTTTCTATTAATTTGCTATCCTTATGAGAAGTAATCTTCAAATGTAAATACAATGAAGGCAGGTTAGTCTGAACAGTCAAGAAGCTATCTCAAAATCTTCAAACACACTTATTTATACTCAGTCTATCAAATAGCTTACAAGTATGTATAGTTAGAAATTAGTGGTAACAATCCTTTTTCCAGGGTAAACTAGAAATATTATAAAGGTAATTGGGTTGCTGTTTTGGATCTATCTGCCATACAAACTTTAATAGAATAGTTTAACTTTCTGAGCCTCTATTGCCCTATGCCTTTAAGGATGTCCATAATAAACTTCTACAAATTTCCAAAATATTCACCTTATAGTAATTTTTTTCTTTTATATTATCAGAGAAATGAAGAGAACCCAAATATTGAAAAATAAAACGTAAGTAAGTAAATGAGTAAATAAATAAATAAGATATTCTAGTAGGTAGAAGAGAATCTGAATCAGTAAGACCTCACATTTAAAGGATGGAAAATAATCTGGATCATGAAGATATATAACAGGGAATGGCTTGGCTCACAGAGAAGCCATCTGCAGGAAATAAAGGAAGCAATAAGAAGTAATAGAGGAATATTCTTCAAAAAGAAGAGAAAAGCAGCACTTGGATAAAGAGGTCAAGCTAAAAAATGTATCAAGCAGAGAAAAAGGAAATTCAAAATTTTACATCTCTAGTGACAGACAAGAGAGATTTAAGAGTTCAGAGAAAGCAGGAAATGGAAGATCTGGCTTTATATGTTTAAGGCATGATGATGATAGCTCTAAGGTATAATAGTTGTTAGACTCTTCGGTAATCTGCTTCTGTATTCTTTGTCAGAAGTAATCATAAGAGTGAAAATATTAGATCAAAATTGGGTTTCAGAAAACTGAAGCCCAATATTAGAAAGAAAAATGTAATAAAAGAATCTATACATCTTAGTCAAGAAAAATAACTTGCCCAAGGTCTAAGAAAACCTACAAATTCAATAACTATGACATGTTACTACTTTCTGAGAAATCATGAAGGCAGTACAAAGACTGGATATAGGAAAATGACCTTCCTCTTTTTAAAACAGGGAAGATACATTCCACAATCCACTGGCCAGTGCTCATGACAGTAAATTAATATTATTTAAAAAAGAACAAAAACTTCTGTTGTGAGTGTCTACAGCAGGAAGATGTAGGCAATAGATGTTGCATGGTCTCCCTAATATCAATTATAATAAAGCATGTTGCTATTACTTTATTATCCAATACCTTTGTTTATAAAATTGAAGTTCAAAAGGGTTAGAAATTTAATATATAGCACACAGTCTGTAAGTGGCAATTCCTGATCTAGAATCTAGTTCTCCTATCTCCAAGTCCCATGTTCTTTCCATGATGTATCATCTAACCTTGGAATGTTAAGTCTGTAACACTGGAGATGCAAGGACCTTTTATGTTTTATTTAAAAAAATACATTGTAGACTATGAATCAGTGTGTATTGCTGTGTAACAAACCAGCACCAAAATTAATGCTTGACATTGATGAACATTTATTTATTTAGTGATGCTTTGAACCTGCAATTTAGGTTGGTCTCAGCTGTTCAATTGCTCTGATCTCAGCTGAGGTTCCCTCTTAAATATGTACTCACCAACAAAGTCAGGAAGTAGCTATGTTTCCTGGTATTTGCTGGTTTATATCTGGGAAAACAGCCCTGGACTAGGCAACTGGGCCATGTGTTCCTTGCCACACAGCTGGCTAGACAGGGCTTCTTCTCATCTCTGCTTGGAAGGGTGTCGAGAGAAGAGGAACTATCAATGACCTCTTAGGCTAAGCTCTGAGCTGGAGCTGTACAATGCCACTTCCTCTGAACTTTCTTAGCCAAAACAAGTCTGAAAGCCAGCCTGTTTTGTTCACTTGCTCTTCACCTAGTCGGTGAAGGAGGGATTTCTGAAGTAGATTATTGCCAAACACATAAGCCTGAGACTGGACAAATGAGACTGGCAGCAGTTCATTAATGAGACATACTCACATCCCAGAGGAAGAGGAGAGCCCACAGTGGTTGTACTTGAGGACGGAGGGAACACACAGGGATTGTGGGAGGCAAGGGTTATCTGGCAGGTTGACAGAGAGATAAAACCCATTAGGTTGAATACTGGGTCTGGGAATACAACTGGTCTGGCTGACAGGGGAAAGAGTTGGGTGGCAAGCCTTTTTCATTGGGAGCGAGGCATACCTGATGAGGGCAGAGAAACTCTTGGTTTGGCCTTTGGGTTCTGTGAGGTGCAAAAATATCACAGGAGCCCTTAATACCGCATATTAATTTCAGGCCTAACATCACACAGCCCAGACTGAAGAGGAAAATAACCTCCAGTTCTTTAGTGGCCGTGTACTCTGCTGATGAGCTTAACTGAAAGCCTGTATTCTAGAGTTTCCTTTCCTGCATTGTTCTGGGCAAACATTGGCCATTAGAGAAATCTGCACAAGACTTGGGAGTGAAAGTGAAGCAGCAGCTGTGTTAATGTTTAGAATAGGAGTGTAAGGGAGATGCTACTGAGATTTATGCATGTTGTCACAGACCTGCTGGTTTGCTTTATTGAGTGACCTTGTGAGGCACAGCCAGTCCTGTGGTTCCTCCACTTTCCATGAATTTTTGTCAAGACTATGGAGGGTCTGAGATTTTACCTGACTTGTGATCTAACAAATTAGCCTGCCACAGTTTCATGGATGCTGGCAGAAAAACACAAAACTCCTGGGTCAGAATCAAAGGACTTTATTATTCACAGCATAACAGGCAGCATGAACTTCATATTTGTGTTGGTCCTTCTGTCTCCCAAAACCCACAGATGCAACACAGAGTTGCATAGGGGATACTTTATATCAAAGCTGAAAAGTACCGAGCTGAAGACAGCCTAATCTTTTGGAATGGTATGAGCAAAATTTTCCAACCCCTGGACCTGAGAAAGACAGTATCTTTACTCTTTTGGTCAGCAACCAAATATAGTTGGTTTGAAGATTGTCTGTCTTCAAAGCTGTTTGCTCTCCAAACATCTTTGATGCTTAGATCCCTAATTAAGGGAGTCAGCCTCTCCTGAAGGTTACCTATCTCACTGACATTGGGCACTGGAAGCAGGGAGGACAGCTACATTCAGTTTGCACTTGTGGGTTCCAGTTAATTCTCATAGTTTCAAACTTTGTCTGATTGTCCTTCAATACAAGTCCATCTTTCTAACTGTCTGGCACCAGGGGTAGAAGCAACAGATACTCAAACATTGTTTAACCAGCTCCCATAGTTGTCTGGACCTGATTTTCTCAAATAAATCTCTTATTCCATATAAATCTTACTGTTTCCACTTCTTTCATTACATACAATGTCTTAATAGGAGAAACTACAAAGTTTCTTGCAAAGGTTGAGGAGTCATTGCAAAGGTTGAGGAGCATACCACAGATTATTAAGAAATGATTATTTTTTGTAACTTTATGTACTAGTATTAGATCAATGGGTTTGTAAGGAGGCTGATTTCAACTCGATAAACATGAAGCCTCCATAAACATAAAAACCAGAGCCATCCAGAGATGAATCTAATGGTCAGAATCTAGTGAGTTCCCTTGAACTTCAAAGTCTTCAGGTTTAACTTATTAGCATATTTCAAGGATACTACAGAAAGGAATGAAACACTTGTGATGTCATGTGTATCTCTCTAAATAACAAGTACCAAAAACAGATACATGGGAGTCAGTATCTCTGAAATGGTAAATAAGCATCAGTTTAGGTCCAAGAAAGAAGGGAGAGATGGAAATGACGTCAGGTTCAACCCTATGGATCTAGGATGGGACTTCCTTAAAAACTAAGGTATTGCAGGTGTTGGCAGGAAAACAGAGTATTACAATAAGAATCAGCAAAGCATAAAGAAAAACATGACAGGACTGTGGTAAAATAAAGTGAAGAAGGGCGTGCCCATAAGAGAACTTTTTTAAATAAAGGTTTTAGTTTTAAGCAATCTCTATATCCAGCGTGGGGCTCAAACTTAAAACCAGGTGGGAGATCAAGAGTCGCAATCTCTATTAACTGAGCTGGGCAGGCACCCTGAGAATATTTTTTTTTAATGCAAGCAATTATAAAAACAAGATTAACAACTATTCATAAATCTACACCAGAATATTTTCCCTGAGACTTTTTGTTATAAAAATATTAATATATTTATTACATAATTTACATAAAAGGTTGTTATTCTGTTTTTTATTGACATATCTATTTATCTATATATATATTACCATCTTTAAAAACCTCAAATGTCATTTTAGTGGCCATTATAGTTTCAGCCATAATATATCATGATTTAATTGAACATACTGATGGGTAGTTTTATATTTTCTACTTCTTCAGTAATATAAAGTTAATACATTTATAAAATTAAAAATTACAAATATAACATAAATAATAATATATTCAAATTTATACATCTTTCCAATTATTTCTCTTTAACATTTTTATTTCATTTTTAAGTAACTCAACACCCAACCTAGGGCTTGAAACCATCACCCTGAGACTGAGACCCATGTTCTCCTGACTGAGCCAGCCTTGCGTCCTTCCAATTATTTCTTTTACTTGCTGTATTAAGGCATGTGAACTATTAAAGGACTCTTAATACCTATAATTAAATTGCTTTTTATGTATATCATGCCTCTTTATTTTGTAAAAGGTTTATTATCTTACTATAAACTCCCCTACAATTAGTGTTTATATTACATTTTAAACTTTGTCAATATGAAAGGGAAATATGGTGCCTAGAGTATTTCATTCCAATTTTTGATAATCCATGAGAATCACTTTTCATACATTTATAAAGTGCATGCATATGATGCCTATCTAATTATTTATTAGACCCTAGACATTTTCTTTTGAAATAGCATTAACTACTTATAAGCAAGAAGTTATTTGCTAACCTTTTGGAAAATATTTTCCCATCTTCATATTGGTCCTGTAGTTTTGCTGTCCTTATTTTTGTCAAATAGATATTTAAAACTTTCATGTAGGGATGCCTGGTTGGCTCAGTTGTTAATCATCTGCCCTTGGTTCAGGTCATGATCCTAAGCTCGTAGGATCAAGTCCCGCTTAGGGCTCCCAGCTCAGTGAGGTGCCTGCTTCTCCCTCTGCCTGCCATTCACCCTGTTTACGCTCTCTCTCTCCCTGGTAAATAAATAATAAAATCTTTAAAAAATAAAGCAATAAAATTTTCATGTAATCTAATCTATAAAAGTCTGCCTTCCCTTTTTATTTTTTTTAAAGATTTTATTTATTTATTTGACAGACAGAGCTCACAACTAGGCAGAGAGGCAGGCAGAGAGAGAGGAGGAAGCAGGCTCCCTGCTAGCAGAAAGCCTGATGCAGGGCTCAATCCCAGGACCCCGAGACCATGACCTGAGCCGAAGGCAGAGGCTTTAACTCACTGAGCCAGCCAGGTGCCCCTGCCTTCCCTTTTTCTTAAAAAATTAAAGGTGCACATATATAATTTCAAAGTTTTAGACCTTTGTTCACTTTTTTCTTTTATTTGATACACTTGAAACAGTTCAGAATTGAGATAATTGCCACTGTAAGATAAATATCACTTTAGAGGCTCTCCTTCAATTGATATATAATGCCAACTTTGTCATGTAACCATTGCATGTCCTTAGTTCCATACTATGGTGACACATGTCTATTATTCTGGTGCAAAGTATTGTCACCACCGGTCATTTCAGACTACCAATGTGAGGTTCCTGAAAGGAGAGTTGATAAGATGGGCAGAATCAGCTCTTGTGGGCTTTTACCCAGAGGTTCCAGCATGTTCTGATTCCTATTAACATTAGCTTATAATTTAATATCTGTGAAAATATTTAGCTATAATTAAACTTTTATCAAAATGTTCTAAGTATCCTATCATGTTTTTTAAAAGATTTATTTACTTGAGAGAGAGAGAGCATGAGCAGGGGCAGGGGCAGAGGGAGAGAGACAGAGAATCTTAAGCAGACTCCCATTGAGCGCAGAGCCTTGGAGACATGGGACTCCATCTCAGGACCTTGAGATCATGACCTGAACTAAACATGACCTGAACTAAAACAAGAGTCATGCCCTTAATCAACGGGGCCACTGCAGTGCTCCAAAGTATCCCATCATTTTTACAGAAAAGTTTTAATTATATTTACTAAAATCTCTATTGTATTACATTTAATCTGTAAATTAACTTTGAGGAAATTACATATTTACAATAGTCAAAAACTTCCATCAAGAAAAAGTATGCTTTTCAAGTCTTAGTTTATATTTTGTAGAATGTTATTCTTGTTATTTTTTCCTCTTGCATTATTTACTGTACTTATTTTAAGGTATATTTAAATTTCCATTAGTGTACATTTACCTATTTATGTTACTGTGAAAGAATGGAAGTCCTTTAATTTACATATGTGTCTTCTAATTGATTTTTGCTAAATGATTTCTTTGCTGTTAGTATTCTGTATTACTGAATCTGAGTACTACAGTGGGTTTGGTCAAAGCTCTGAGTCTTTCCAGGTAGACAGGATGATACAGTGGCAAATAATCTAAGATCTACTACCACACCAACTGGATGTAAATCCTGGCTTTACAATGTCCTGGCTGTGTACAAGAACCAACACTTAATTTCTTGTTTTATCAATTTTCTGCAATTTTTTTACATCATTTCCCACATGTGTGAGTAAATCTGTAAGACAAACTCCTGTTAATGGACTGCTGGTCAAAAGGTATCTATAATTAAAAATGTTGATGGATATTTCTGGTTGCTCTCCATACATACGTACAAATTTACACACCCCCAAGTATGATATAATAGCTCTTATTTCTCCAGAAATTGACCAGTAAGAATCAATTCAGACTTTCGTATCTGATAAGTGAAAAATTGTATATAACTAGAGTTTCATCTAGCCTTTCTCATGAGAGGTTAAATACCTTTTCATATGTTTAAAAGTTCTTTGTATATCCTTTTTATGAACTATCTCTTTTCTCCATTTCTCTATTCTTTTGTTTTTTTCTTTTTGCACTGGCTTATAAATGTGTTATCTATAAAGAATTTTTACATAATTACTGGATGAGTGGAAAATATTTATAGTTTCTAAAGGAATGTATAAATTATTTTGTTTTAATAATTATGCATTGGTTCAATTTAAAATTAATTGTTTATTTTAAGATGTGACCCAACTTTACTTTTTCACAATACAGCTTCCAAGTTCTGGTACAATTTACTCAGATATTCATATTTTGTCACTTACACAACACTTTAACATTTTAATTTGCATTTGTAAATTTAGCAGTATTTTCTCGTAGCATTCTATTGCTTGTTCAGTTTATTCATTAACTAATACTAGAACGTTAATTGAAAGTTGATTTAATATCTAATAGGTAAGTTCCTCCTTGTTGCTTTTTAAAAAAAATTCTTTTGACCATATTTGTTAGTTTCTTATTTAGCTTAATATCAATCTGACTAAACAATATCCTATATTCTATAGGCATTTTTCCCCATGGGATTTTTTATAGACTTAGGGAAAAGTGGAATCTTTATACTATGTGTCTTCCCAAAGGAAGGTACGTTATTACACTTGGCTATGATATTCTAATGTCTCTCTTTAAAAAAAAAAAAAAGAAAAAGATTTATTTATTTGAGAGAGAGAGAGAGAGAGAAAGTGGTGAAGGACAGAGGGAGAGGGAGAGAAGCAGACTCCCCATTGAGCGCAGAGCCCTATGTGGGGCTCCATTCCAGTACCCTGAGATCATGACCTGAGCTAAAATTTAAAGCCAGATGCTCAACCAACTGGACCACCCAGGCACCCCTTTAATGTCTCTTATAAATACTTCATAGTTATTTTTATATAAATATTTCACCATTCTTAGCCTTAGCTATAGACATTGCATTTGTTATTGCTATCATAAATGGGTCTCTTCTTTCCTTACATATTTTCAATGATTTTGTTTGTACATATAAAAATGATGGAATTTATTAGTTTGTCATTATGACTTATTTTACCGTTTGTACTATTTTCCATTAGATCTCATATGGTGTTCCAAGTATATGGTCACATAAACTGAATAAAGTAATTTTCAACCTCTGTTCCAATGTTTATACTTCTAATTCATTTTCTAATTTTTCCCACTATGACTTCAGTGTTTGATAGTAGAATTAGCAGACATAGCTATCATTTTTAAGATTTTAATGTGAAAGTTCCTATGAATTATTCCTTTTGCATGATGGCATCTAAAGATTGAACTATTTAGAATGATCATCTAGAATGATATGAAAGCATATAAATATCACTATTTTATAGATTTGTTTACTGTCAAAAAATAATAGGTATAATATCAAAAGCATTTTTATCACTCATGATAGTGATTTTTTTCTTGGGTATGTTGAATTATAGATTTCTAAATAATCAACCATCTTTTTAGTCCTATAATTCATTCTGATTGTTTCCTCGGATTTCTGTAACTTATTAAAATTTTCTTTTCAGAATGAACTAATAGGCACTATAAGTTTACATGTTTGAAAATGTCTCATTAAAAAATAAAATGTAAAAAATTATTAGGTCATATGTAAATTCACAAAAAAAAATACACTATAGAGTTTCCTGTCACCTTCTAGGTTTAAATAGTGGTATGACAAAACTTAAGACAAAATGACATTCTCCCATAGTGATGATTTTATTTCATCCTTCAAATAATTTCAGTGTTTCCTAAAAATCTTCCATTTCCTTTTTGTGTGATTTCACCAAACTTACTCATTGTATCCTTGCTTGACTCTATTTTCTTTTCTCAAGTCTACTTTTATTGTTTTCATTATGTCTTTCATCTCTTGTGTTGTTTTTTCAATATCTTTAACTGTTTTATTTTACCATCTTAATCTCTTTTAAAAATTCAAATACCTCCTTTATATCTCTTTTTAATATTTCTCCTTTAACTTATTTCTGGGTTTAATTTTATCTGTCCTTTCTGCAAAATTATGGAGAATGACTTGTCTAATCTCAGCAGATTCTTTTGACAAGTCCCTTTGTGATATTGCTTATTTATGTTTTGCATACATTACTTTCCATTTTTCTTCAGTTTATAGGTTCTAGTTCATGATGGTTAACTTATAACTTATATTTTAAAAAAATGTCAACTCAACAGGGGAAATGATGAAGAGAGAACTAAAGAAAACTTCCATTTTAACTTTATACTTTTGACATTACTTTCTCAAATATATCCTCCCCAGATGATTACTGCCCTTGAAGGAGTCTCTTCTTAGTTTCCAGGGATTAGCAAGTTACAGTGATTATTGAAGAAATTTAGTTGTGATGCTCTTCCAATCACTGCTGCTTCTCCTTCTTTTGCGCAGCTGCTCCGCAGCAATCTATGTCATATAAAGGCAAGGCTGTAAAAATTCAAACTACAAAGTTATGATTTCATCTTCAGGTCCACCCCTGTCTAACACAGTAATGTGTAACAGGATCTCCATAGAGATAACTCCTCCACCATACACACTTTTTTTCATGGCATATCCTAGCCAGTAGATGTTCACTGCAACCAAAATGGTAGATGGAGCCTTAAAGATGTAACAGCTACTGAACCAGTCATAGAAAAAATGTATACCCACCCAAATTCTATTGAGTTACCTATATGTTGCCAAAATCCTCTTCATATACATCCAGGTTCATATTACTGGATTATATCTCTTCATGGTTTCTGGTTTGGAATTCCGATATCCTTTGCTTTATTAATATAGACTTATTTTCTTTAAGTTTCAGAAAGTTTCAAGGATAGTAGAGTATATTTGGCTTTAAGATGCCATCTTTATCAAACTGTCTGCAATGATTTTGATGTCTCAGTGAATCTTTACCAGATATCTGATCATTTCAATATTTGTCTTGTATCTCTAGGTAGAAATCAGTGACAATGTCGAAAAAGATTTTTTTTCACTCAAAGTTCATGGAGCTAGTCTTTGGCAAGTTTTGCTACTGTCTTACAACATTGATAAAAAGGTGCATGGGGGCACCTGGGCAGCTCAGTTGATTGTTTCTGACTTCTAATTTCAGCTCAAGTCATGATCTGAGGGTTCTAGGATCAAGCCCATTGTGGAGCCCGATGTTGGGCTCTGTGCTTGTTAGGAGTCTGCTTCTCTCCCTTTCCCTCTGCCTTTCCTCTCTTTCTCTCTCTCAGAGTAATTAATTAATTAATTTAAAAAAGAGGTACATGTCCATTGCATTCTATGACTAGATTTTAGAAGTTATACTACTTATGTATTACTCAACTGCTATGAATAATTATTATATCTAATTCAAAGAGGCTGTCATTTGCCTCAAAAAACTGTTCTCTTAAAGTCCTTTACTCATTAAAACCAAAGATAGTTTCTATATTAAAAAAATATACTATGTTTTAATTGGTACTGTTAGAGTGCTCTTTAAAATTAAAGGGAAAAAATACATTATTCCCACCCAACACAATTAAAAATTTATCAGAAGTGATAAGGTATAAAGAAAGTAAATACATTTATTTTTGTATTTAATATTAACTTATTGTAATTAAATAGTTAAATTTAGACTCATTAAATATTCCTGTAGCTGTCTCATAATATGTTTTTTAAAAAGCCTGAAAAATGGTTTGCTCCCAATTTAAAATCGCTTTCATCTTTATCTCCAAGAGCAATGCAAAAAAATGTTTTTCTTTAACTATGTCTACCTTAAAATGTTCCTTAAAATGCCAGTTTTACAGTTTATAGGAAGAGAAGCCACTTAAAGAATCCACTTTAAAACAAAATTTAATAAGACCCTTGTCACCACAGCAGGAAAAAGGAACAAACACTTAAGCAACCATGTTAAAAAGTCATTTATTTAAGCATTCATTTCCTTAGACATACAGGAAATGAAATGCAAACAAACTCACTAAATATAAGTTTTTAATCTAGTCCTCAGCAGTCTGTATATTAAGAAGAAAAAAAGGTTATTATTACTTCAGTGAGTAGAACAGGAAAAGTAAACTTGTAAGTAAAGAAATGTGTAGAAATGATAACTTTTTAAAACATTTCTTAACATAAAATGTTGTAAGATATAATATAGATAAATATTTTGTAGTTCACCAGAAGCTAATGCATAGCAAAAAACCCGAGGACTAGAGAAGAAATACTCATTCCTTCACTGAAGTTATAGTTTAGTAGTTCAAGTACTGTGTTCGATTAAGCTATTTCTAAACCCTTACTACTTTATTTTCCACTAGATTTCTTATTTCTTTGAAAGAGACTGCCATGTAAGCACAGATAGTAATAAAAATAACCCTATGTCTTATTTCTAGAGCTGGTAAAACAGTAAACAAAATAAACTTAGAAATTGGGCAGTAGGCTATACTTCATCTATTTTCTTGAATTGAGTCTTTTAACACTCCCTGTTGAGGAATGAATACTTCCACGTTCTTCCTTTCTATATTGTTATTCTTGGTTAATCAGTCAAAGTTAATTGAGATGGAGAAGTGAGGAATTAGTGCATTTTACACATCAACACAGATATACAAATCATATTTTTGAAGACAATGTGCAAATATGTTATAGCACTGAGTAGATTCTTAGTATATATGTGTAAAAATATGCTCTGTGTTTATGTGTGCACATGGGTAATATGGCAAGCGTGGATGTCAACTCTTCATTTTGAAATACAATTTGAACTAGACAACACCAATGCAACTCACCTCAAAGTAAAGTTATTGATATTACTAGGTCTTAAACAAGACTCTCAATAATAATAATAATAATAATATGCCACTTTCATCTTGAAAAAGTACATTTAATAATTTATAAATACTCTGTCAATGAACCATAAAATATAAGTGTAAAGAACAGATGTTAAAATAAAAATGTATTTAGGGATTTGTTAGAAAAAATGCAAATAAAAAAACAGCTATTAAATGATCATAATAGTATAAAGTATTCCCTCAATATTTAACTGGCAAATATAGTCCTTTTGATGCAAGAATTTCAAAACTGGTCTGAGAGCTGCAGGATAGAGATCTAAACTTGAATATTAAAAAAATAATCCAGAGAACAAGATATATATGCTTCATGGTTATTCCCTATGATAATTAGGGAAAATCATTGAGATTATATCTCTACCAGTCCCTAAAAAACTGGATAGAATTTCAACAGGCAGAGGAGAATAAGTAAGTTTTTCCAGGCTGACAAAATAAGTGAAAAAATTTGGGAAAGATAAAAATAGGAGAATTACAAAAGATCCTGAAGGCTAAATGGCCCCCAATTCCAAATGTACAAAAAGTGGTCTGAAGATTAGGGTTAAGACCAAAGCAGAGGTCTTAGAGTTGAGATGACTGAAACAGTTGTGAAGGTATTTACTAAGTACTGAAGGCAGAGTTTGATTTGGGAGTAAACACAAGTTTGTTTTCAGACATGTTGTATGAGGATCCATGAGATTACATACTCATAAATATCCAGAAATTAATGAACAATTATATTTACACCTGAAAAAAGAACATCAGCTATTTGCTTCCTTTTTGTTATCACAAGTCTCTCTTTAAGATCAAACTTTTCAAAACTATGCTTGATCGCATTTTAAAAACTAAATTTCATAAAAATGGTGTTTGTTGTAGCTTTGTGAGCCGAAGAAACAGACAAAACCATAGATCTGTAATCCTTATGTGTTCAGACAGATAGGTCTTAAGAAAAGCTAAAGTTACTTCAGCTGATAACTGAAAATAGTTATCAGAAATGGAGGAGAATTAAGAGTGTATGTGAAGTAAATTTGACAAGATAATACCTAACTGGGTGAAATCAATCCCTTCAAATGTTGTGGACACAACAGTGAATAAGACAGAAATTAGAGATAAGAAGTCATTAATGCCCTGTCAGATAAAGCATGTGATGAAGAAGACAGGTCATAAGTTTACTCCATTTTTTCCATTAAGTTTTGAAGTGAAATAAATGGCAGCTCTTAGATGAAATTCTTCAGAGAAGGTAGGATCAGTAAGAGTGCTAATTAAGTCAGGGAATATGTGAGGGAGAATCATTCAACAGCCATCTTACTTGGGCAGTACTTCAGAGACCAGGAAGTGTATTCCACCTCAACCACTTACTCCAATTGTGACAGACTCTATACTATCGTCTCTGAACAGCTCAGCTTCTTAAATGTTACACTGAAACTCATTCTCTTTCCTGAAAGATGCTTATTTTTCTTCTTATTTTCACTCCTCTTTTTTATCTCCAAGAGGGACATTTCTAATTCTCCTCCATATGTCAGATGCTTCCAATCCTCATTTTTAACTCCAATTACCTAAGCTACCCAGGCCAACACATCAGGCAAAATCTTTCCAATATTCTCCTCTCCATTTCACCGTTTTCCTTAATTTCATCCATTTTGAAAGTATAGCACTGGATTAAACCAACTCTTTTTTTCCACCCCTTCATGCAGATTCCTGGATTAAGTGGTATGATAGCCAAATTTTGCCATAATGAAGAAATCAAAGCTCCCTTAGTCAACTTCAAAGCTGTCTCACAATGTTTCTAAGTTTCCCAAATCCCACCTTCCTCCATTTTATAACAACCAGTTGAATCCATATCAATTTCCTCAACATAATCTCTTGAATGCCTGTCTCACTCTAATTACTGCCTTATCATTCAGATCCTCTTTTTATCCAAAATTTTTAAATTTCCTTCAATTTTTCTTTTCCTCACTTATTAGTTAATCCTCACACAATGCTTGATGGTTTTTCTTCAGGAAAGTATTGAAACTGTTTTTCACAGATTTATTAACTCATTTTGGATACTAAATCAAGAAGATATGTTAATCTTTTATTACACTTAATTTTTTCAGCAACTTTTAACACTGTCCACATTGCCTCCAATGATGATAAACCCTTTAAGACTGTCTCTTTCCCCTATTGCCACTATTTATTTTACAAACTACTTTGTATGCCCCTTTCCTTCTGCTTATGTCAAAGGTGACATTACCCCTCAGTCTGTTTTGGACCCCTTGATTTTTTTCTCATGTTGGATTATCCTTTCCACATTTTCCATCATGGCTTTAATAAATATCTATAAAAAATTACACCCAAATATGTTTCCTCACCAGTTCTCTCTCTCTCCTGAGACCCAGATTTAGATTGCTAGCCTGATATTTCCACTTGAGTTGTCATAGTCTTCAATATTGAATTTTTTGTTTTGACCCTAATACCTGCTCTCATTCTGAATTGCCAATCTCAGTGTAAGCTGCCTAACTTTATATGCAGTTGGTCATGCAAAAGCTTTTATATCTCTTAAAAGTAAATACCTAAATTCTGCCCCTTCCTTCATAGTATGCTTCACTAAATCATGTCAGTTCATACAAATCTTATAAACCCACCCATCTTTCTTTATCATTGGCACCAACCTTGATATATCTCACCTATATTTCTGAAATACAAAACAAAACAATAAACAGATACTTTTTTCAAAAATCTATCTGTTCCCAAGTTTTCCCTTCTCAACCTACTCCCCACCCCCTGACTAAAGTCAAGAAATTATTCTAGACCATAAATTCACTTTGTTGCCTTTCAGAATCACCTCACTTTCTTTTAGGATAATGTGCAAGAGCCTCATTTGGTCTGCAAGTCCCTTCATGATATGGCCCCTGCTTATCTACCTAGAATCATTTCTTGCCAAGTCTCACACTGTAAAGTGAAATACATTCAATTTTCACTCCTCTGAATGTGTAATGTAACTTTTAACCTCTGACTGTCCCTCACTTATAACACTCTTACTTTTGTTTCCTTAGTTTATAAACTTTAATATCCTTCAGGTTTCGGTTGCTGTTTATTACTAGAAAATTCCTCAACCCACTAGTTGGCAGATAACCCTCTTCTGAGTTTCACAGTGCTGAAACCAGTTTGCTGTGATTTCCTTTTTAGTTATCTCTGTCTTTTATGAAACTCAAAGCTACATGAGGATCAAAAACATTTCTATTTGCCACTGTATACAAAGAAATGATGTCAAACCCCATTTAAGTACTCCAAAGGAATTTATTTAATCAACACTCACTCATTAAAGAAAAAAAAAGCATGCAGATGAAGCAAATATGCAAAGAAGCTTGAGGTATGGGGAGGGAACAAATCACCCATATAGATTATAATTTCTCCAACAATTACCTCATGTTCCCATAGGCAACTGAGGCTCATTAGACAGTGATTTTTCAACTGGAATCATAGGTCCTTCTAGAGGGCCCATTGGAATTTGTGGGTAAGGGCATGCAGTTCTGCTCTTCTATAACAGTTGTTTTCAATTGTGCATGCTTTGCTACTTGGCAGAACTTTTGCAATATCTGGTGATGACAGTTTTGGTTGCCATAAATTTGGAGAGTGGGGTTGGGGGAGGTGGCCACTGGCATCAGTGGATAGAGTCCAGAGTTGCAGCAAAATATCCAACAAAACAAAGGGAAGCTCCCACAACAAAGATTCATCTAGCCCAAAATGTCAATAGTTCTGAGGTTATGTGGTATAAAGTTTAATATTATGATAAAATCAGGAGGACCTCAAATGCCTAACCATGAGTTATTTCCCCCTCAGACCTTGTGGGTAAGATCTCCTGGCCCAACAATTTATCTTTTCATATGGACCAGTTGTGATTCTTGGTTACCAGTTAGTAGAAGGTTTAAATTTCCCACCAGCCTGCAGAACTATCCAAACATGCTAACCACATACTTCTGCAGAAACCAGGAAACACACTGGCCTCTTGATATTACAAAGGCTGCCTTCCACAACCTCTGGTTGTTAACTCTGTTCCCATGTGTATCCCCTGTGTAGCCCTACATGGGGTCCTCCTCTCCAAAGCTGTGAGTGTATGTGACTAATAAACTGCCACTGATCTCACCTGTCCAGTGTTTGGGTGTCATGTGTTCTGTCAGCCTCATGACCTCAGTGTGGGAATTCTTCTCTCACCAGTGGATTAAAGAGCTAGAGATCAAAAGGGATTGAGACCCCCTATTCTTTTTTTTTTCCTTTTTTTTTAATATGTTTTTATTTTATTTATTTATTTTTTTATTTAAGCTTTATTTAAACATATAATGTAACCCCACCACCCTCTCCCCCCCACCCCCCTCAGTTTGTTTTATGACATTAAGAGTCTCTTTTGGTTTGTCTCCCTCCCGATCCCATCTTGTTTCATTTTTACTTTTCCTACCACCTTAACTCCCACCCCCGTTGCATCTCCACTTCCTCATATCAGGGAGATCACTTGATAGTTGTCTTTCTCCAGTTGACTTATTTCGCTAAGCATAATACCCTCTAGTTCCATCCATGTCGTCGCAAATGGTAAGATTTCATTTCTTTTGATGGCTGCATAGTATTCCATTGCATATATATACCACTCTTCTTTATCCATTCATCTGTTGATGGACATCTAGGTTCTTTCAATAACTTGGCTATTGTGGACATTGCTGCTATAAACATTCGGGTACATGTGCCCCTTTGGATCACTACGTTTGTATCTTTAGGGTAAATACCCAGTAGTGCAATTGCTGGGTCATAAAGTAGCTCTATTTTCAATTTTTTGAGGAACCTCCATGCTGTTTTCCAGAATGGTTGCACCAGCTTGCATTCCCACCAACAGGGTAGGAGGGTTCCCCTTTCTCCACATCCTCGCCAGCATCTGTCATTTCCTGACTTGTTCATTTTAGCCATTCTGACTGGTGTGAGGTGGTATCTCATTGTGGTTTTGATTTGTATTTCCCTGATGCCCAGT
>ML103309.1:46050-74405 GCA_003697995.1 Taxidea taxus jeffersonii
TCATAATATGTTCTTATGATTGTTTGTATTTCTTTGGTGTTGGTTGTGATCTCTCCTCTTTCGTTCATGATTTTATTTATTTGGGTCCTTTCTCTTTTCTTTTGGATAAGTCTGGCCAGGGGTTTATCAATCTTATTAATTCTTTCAAAGAATCAGCTCCTAGTTTCATGGATTTGTTCTATTGTTTTTTTGGTTTCTATTTCATTGATTTCTGCTTTGATCTTTATGATTTCTCTTCTCCTGCTGGGTTTAGGCTTTCTTTGTTGTTCTTTCTCGAGCTCCTTCAGGTGTAGGGTTAGGTTGTGTATTTGAGACCTTTCATGTTTCTTGAGATAGGCTTGTATCACTATATATTTTCCTCTCAGGACTGCCTTTGCTGTGTCCCACAGATTTTGGACAGTTGTATTTTCATTATCATTTGTTTCCATGTTTTTTTTTTTCAATTCTTCTTTAATTTCCTGGTTGACTCATTCATTCTTTAGAAGGATGCTGTTGAGTCTCCATGTATTTCTGCTCTTTCCAAATTTCCTCTTGTGATTGAGTTCTAGCTTCAGAGCATTGTGGTCTGAAAATATGCAGGGAATGATCCCAATCTTTTGATACCTGTTGAGACCTGATTTATGACCCAGGATGTGATCTACTCTGGAGAATGTTCCATGGGCACTAGAGAAGAATGTGTATTCTGTTGCTTTGGGGTGGAATGTTCTAAATATATCTGTGATGTCCATCTGCTCCAGTGTGTCCTTTAAGGCCTTTATTTCCTTGTTGATCTTTTGCTTGGATGATCTGTCCATTTCAGTGAGGGGAGTCTTAAAGTCCCCTACTATTATTGTATTACTGTCGATGTGTTTCTTTGATTTTGTTATGAATTGGTTTATATAGTTGGCTGCTCCCATATTAGGGGCATAGGTATTTAAATTGTTAGATCTTTATGTTGGACAGACCTTTTGAGTATGATATAGCATCCTTCCTCATTTCTTATTATAGTCTTTGGCTTAAAATCTAATTGATCTGATATAAGGATTGCCACCCCAGCTTTCTTCTGATGTCCATTAGCATGGTAAATTGTTTTCCACCCCCTCATTTTCAATCTGGAGGTGTCTTCGGGTCTAAAATGAGTTTCTTGTAGGCAGAATATTGATTTTTTTTTTTTTATCTCTTCTGAAACCCTGTGTTTTTTGATTGGGGCATTTAGCCCATTTACATTCAGGGTAACTTTTGATAGATATGAATTTAGTGCCATTGTATTGCTTATAAGGTGATTGTTACTGTATATTGTCTCTGGTCCTTTCTCATCTACTACTTTTAGGGTCTCTCTTTGCTTAGAGGACCCCTTTCAATATTTCATGTAGAGCTGGTTTGGTGTTTGCAAATTCTTTCAGTTTTTTGTTTGTCCTGGAAGCTTTTTATCTCTCCTTCTATTTTCAATGATAACCTAGCTGGATATAGTATTCTTGGCTGCATGTTTTTCTCAGTTAGTGCTCTGAATATATCATGCCAGCTCTTTCTCGCCTGCCAGGTCTCTGTGGATAAGTCCACTGCCAATCTAATATTTTTACCATTGTATGTTACAGACTTCTTGTCCTGTGCTGCTTTCAGGATTTTCTCTCTGTCGCTAAGACTTGTAAATTTTACTATTAGATGGCGGGTGTGGACCTATTCCTATTGATTTGGAGGGGTGTTCTCTGCACCTCCTGGATTTTGATGCTTGTTCCCCTTACTATATTAGGGAAATTCTCTACAATAATCCTCTCCAGTATACCCTCTGCTCCTATTTCTCTTTCTTCTTCTTCTGGAATCCCAATTATCCTAATGTTGTTTCGTCTTATGTCATCACTTATCTCTCGAATTCTCCCCTCGTGGTCCAGTAGTTGTTTGTCTCTCTTTTGCTCAGCTTCTTTATTCTCTGTCATTTGGTCTTCTATATCACTAATTCTTTCTTCTGCCTCATTTATCCTAGCAGTAAGAGCCTCCATTTTTTATTGCACCTCTTTAATAGCTTTTTTATTTCAACTTGATTAGACTTTAGTTCTTTTATTTCTCCAGAAAGGGCTTTTATTTCTCCTGACATGGTTTCTCTAATATCTTCCATGCCTTTTTTGAGCCCAGCTAGAACCTTGAGAATCGTCGTCCTGAATTCCAGATCTGACATATTACCAATGTCTGTATTGATTAGGTCCCTAGCCTTCGGTCCTGCCTCCTGTTCTTTTTTTTGTGGAGAATTTTTCCGCTCTGTCATTTTGTCCAGTTAAGAATCCGCTGTTCTCCTTGTTAAGTGAACTTGGTCTTGGCTGGATTTCTTTGATCTTCTGGGGGAGGGGCCTGCTGTAGTGATTCTCAAGTGTCTGCCCGAGGCGGAATTGCACCGCCCTTACCAGGGGCCGGGGTAAGTAATCCTTTCAGGTTCACTTTCGGGAGCTTTTGTTCCCTGAATGCTTTCCGTAGAGTTCCGGAGGAGGGGAATGAAAATGGTGGCCTCCCAATCTCCGGTTCAGAGGAGCCGAGAGCTAGGGGCCCCAGTCTTCAGTGCGCCTTCAGAGAAAAGCGTTTAATCACTCCCGTCTCCCCAGTCTCCATTTGCGCTCGGAGACCCCGCTCGGAGACCGCGCTCGGAGAAAATTGTGTGTAATCAGTCCCATCTCACTGGCTTCTGGGAGCGCTCTAAGCTCACCCCGCCTGTGACCAAGCGTCTCTGTCTCTGGCAGAGTCCCACCTGGAGTCTCCGAACCCCGTAGATCCCTGAGCTCTCCTGGGTCGGAGTTTTCCCAGATCTTGTGGGGACCCCTCGCACAGAGCACCGGCCCATGTCACAGAGCACCTGCCCATGCCACAGAGCACCGGTCCGTGTCACAGACCATGGCTCTAGGAAACCTCGGCTCTGTCTCCACAGCCAGCTTCCCCGCTCTAATACCTGTGAGCTCTGCGACACTCAGACACCACTGATCCTTCTGTGACCCCGCGGGACCTGAGTCCACGCTGTCCCCGTGAGGTCTTCACCCCAGTTTAGCCTCTGGAGCGATGTCCCTCCATGGAGCAGACTTTTAAAAGTCCTGATTTTGTGCTCTGCCGCTGCCCGGAGCCGCCTTTACATTGGTTTTAATCTTCATTCAAGTTAACTTTTCTGATAAAGTTTGCCTGACCACATCATCAAAAAGATCATAAGTTCTCCACTCCATCATTTCCTATGTCCTTATGATGCTTAATTTTTCCTAAAAATTTCACTTCCTTAATCAGTGATGTGACATAAAAACATTTATATTATATTATATATATTATATTACATTATATATTATTCATCCATGTCTCCAACTAGAATGTAATCCTAGAAGACAAATAATTTTTTCTTGTTAACATATGAATTCCAGTTCCTAAAATAAGATCTCTTATATGGAACAATTGGAGACACAGAAATAATCCCACCTTAGCACAGACCCATTCAAAAATTGATTGCTTGTAGGAAGAAACAGAAGCAAATTCTTCTTCCTCTGGAGAACTGATAGGAAAACCTCCCACCTCTAGGATACAAGCAAAGATCTACAACTCCTGCAGGACAGATCAAAGCAAAAGCCCTCTACACATGGATGGATGGGCAGGAAACTTGCTGTGACTAGCAATATTGCACTAATAAAAGTATTGCAGTTGGTAAGACAGGGAAGAAGGGGTAAACAACACTTTCTCTCCCAAGAGCCACTAAGAATACAAGTCAGAGTTTGACTCCCTCAGTAGAAGGGGTGAGAATTCTGATAAAAGCCCACCCCCAAAGCCAATGCTGCCTGGTCTGTATGATACTTAAGCTGAAACAAGAAAGTAGAGACTTCTTTCTACATTGCATAAGGAGAAACCTTCTCAGTGTTACAGATGTATAAGGACTGCCAAGAGAGAGTCTGGGGAAAAACTCTTCAAACCCCACACCCTATTCTAAGCACAAGGTAAAAGCAAGTCACCACTAAAAATATTTCCCATAGTCAAAAGAAAATTATGATAACAAAACCCAAACCCAGCTCAAATCTTGACTAGTTTGGCTGAATTCAACATTAACAAAGGCTTTAGAGAAGATTCATGTTCATGTCAGAGTGTAATATTTATCTTAGTCTCATTGTTCTTCACAAAGTTTCTGATATTCAATTAAATAATAATCTGAGATACAAAAGAGTAAGGAAAAAACCCAATGCATTATTAAGAAGTAAAGCAATCAACAGACTCAGAGATGATCCATAAGTCTGATCTATATAACAGGGATTTGAAAATAGCTGTGTTCAGTTTGTTATTGGTAGACAGCACACATAAAGAGATAGACAATTTGAGCAGAAAGGTAATAAGTATAGAAAAAGTCAAATGAAAATGCTAGAAATAAAAAAACAGTATCAGAAATAAGATATTCCTTTGATGGGTTAATCAGTAATTTGGACATAGGCAAGGAAATAATATGTGAAATTGAAGAGAACTCAATGAAAATGAGAATGAGCAGAAGAAATGTTTAGGGGTGGCTCAGTGGGTTAAGCCTCTGCCTTCAGCTCAGGTCATGATCTCAGGGTCCTGGGATTGAGCCTGACATCAGGCTCTCTGCTCAGCAGGGAGCCTGCTTCCCCCCTCTCCCTCCTCTCCGCCCCTGCCTGTCTCTGCCTACTCATGATCTCTGTCTGTCAAATAGATAAATAAAAATCTTAAAAAAATCTTTGGAATCACTACGTTTGTATCTTTAGGGTACATACCCAGTAGTGCAATTGCTGGGTCATAAGGCAGCTCTATTTTCAACTTTTTGAGGAACCTCCATGCTGTTTTCCAGAGTGGTTGCACCAGCTTAAAAATAATGGCCTAAATTTTTCCAAAATTAATGAGATACAACAAAGCACAGATCCAGAAGTTCAGAAAATCCCAAACAGGAACATATAGAAAGCAACAGACACACACAGGCATACATAAACACATTATGATCAAACTGCTGAAAACCAAAAATAAGAAGTTAATTTTGAAGGCAACTGGGAGTAAAGACAGCTGGAGGTGGGTAGGCAGGATTTAAAAAAATGCAAGATTTTCAGAGGAACAAATATAATAGTCATACTAGATCAGTTGTTAGAAACAGTGTAAGCCAGAAGACAATGAAGTGACACCATGAAAGTTAAAAAAAAAAATAACAGAATTCTATTCCTACTGACATTATCTTGTAAAAAATGATCACTAGAAGACGTTTTCTTACAAGGTAGTGAGAGAATTTATTGTCAACAGACATGTACAGCAAAAGGTATTATAGGAAATGCTTCTGAAGGAAAGACTAAGACATCAGATGGAATTCTCAATCTCCAAGATAAAGATCAACAGAATTTATAAAAATGAATACAAAAGTAAAAGAAATTTTCCTAATTTACAGATGTCAAAATTATCATAATTTACATATGCATAGTTTATTGTAGGTTAATTATACCTTAAATAATACTGTTTAAAGCTGAATGACAGGAGTACCTGGGTGGCTCAGTTGGTTGTGTCTGCCTTCAGCTCAGGTCATGATCCCAGGGTTTAAAAAATAATAATAATAATAAAATAGAATAAAGCTGAATGATAATATTCATAGTGTCCACAAATAATAAGAATGTATTGTGGAGTTTATAACATATATAGAAGTGAAAAGTAAGACAATAATAACACAAAGATGGAAGGCAAGAAACAAAAGTATAGACTTTAAAATTCATACAGTCTAAGTAAAATGCAGGAATGCCATTTGAAGGTAGAGTATGACCAGTTAAATAAGTATGTTAAATGCAAGAGCAAACACAAATTTTAAAAAAGTATAAGTTACATGGCAATAATGGGGATAAGTGATAAAATATGTGCAGACAAACCTAACACTCAGTTTATCTTAAAGTGGAAGGAATAAAGGGGTGCCTGGGTGGCTCAGTGGGTTAGGGCCTCTGCCTTCGGCTCAGGTCATGATCCCAGGGTTCTGGGATTGAGCCCCGCATTGGGCTCTCTGCTCGGCAGGGAGCCTGCTTCCTCCTCTCTGCCTACTTGTGATATCTGTCTGTCAATAAATAAATAAATAAAATCTTTAAAAAAAAGTGGAAGGAATAAAAAAAAGAAAGGAAAAAAGAGATGAATAGATAAAATTAGGAAGATGGTAGGTTAAATCCAACAAAATCAATAATTACACTAAATGATAGTCAAATTACACTAGATAAAGTAATATACTAAAAACAGTCATTGTCAAATTGGAACCCAGAAAAAAAGAAAAAAGCCCGATTGTACACATCCTCAAATTATAAAAATACAGTATTTAGAAAATAAAATGATAAATATATCATGCAGAACTACCCATTAAAATATATAACTTTAAGTGAAGAATTTTATTATATATAAGTTATATATTAAAAAAAACCCTACTGGTGTTTATGTCTCAATATTATACCAAAACAAATAAAAATATCTTATGATTATCTACAAAGAGTTACATAAACATTTGATGAAATTGAACAATTATTCATATTAAAAATTTCCAGCAAGGGACCTTTATTTTAGCATCAATAGCTAACATCAAATTTTTAGTGAAATATTGAGCACTTCGATATATTGAACACAGACTTACCAATCTGACCACTTCTATTAGATATTCTACTGTAACTCTTAGCCAATGCAATAATGATAAAGAAGATTAATATGTGGAGGAAAAAAATAAAATTATTCACACATGAAATAATGCCTTTCATAGAAAATACTAAATTATCTCCCAAACAACTAGTAGATTAACTTAGCAAAATTACAGAATACTAGACCAATGTAAGACAAATCACTTGTATTTCTAGCAGCAAAATGTTAAAAATTAAAATTTTTTAAAAATATAATGTATAATTACATCAAAATCAGGAAATAGTAATGAAATTAACAAAAATGTGCACAATGCTTATCTACTGGAAAGTATACTACATTACTGAGAAATATTTTAAAAGGCCTAAATAAATAAAAATTATATGTTCAAAGACTGGAAAACTCAATATTTTTAATATTTCCATCATTTACAAATTTTTCTACAAATTCAAGACAATCCCAACAAAATTCCAGTAGTTTATTTCATCAGAATTGACAAAGTGATCTAAAATTTATATAAAATGCAAAGGACTGAGAAGAACCAATTTTTAAGATAAAAATTAAAGAATGGCTTTAAGGTCTTAATGCCATCTAATTTCAAGAATCACCATAAAGCTAAGACCTTGTTGCCTAATGATAAACATAAAGATCTTTGGATCAAATAGAGCCTGCAAACAGATTCAGAAAACAATTCAGAGGGAAAACTCATTTTTTTCAACACATGGTGCTGAACCAACTGTATGAACTTGTTAAAAAAGAAAGAAAAAGAAACCTAAACCCATAATTACACCATTCATAAAAGTAACTAAAAATGAACCTCTCACTAGTCAAGTTTTCATGAGAGGGCACAAAACATACTACTATAAAAACTTGAATAATTGGTGTTAATCATCATTAAAAACTTGCATAGTTCAGAGGCACCTGGATGACAGTCGGTTAAGTCTTACAACTCCTGATTACAGTTCCTGAATGTGAGCTCATGGTCCTAAGATCCAGCCCCATGTTTCCTCTGCATTCAGTGCAGAATTTGCTTGGGATTCTCTCTCCCTCTCCTTCTACCCATCCACTTGTCTTGTGCTCTCTGTCTCTCTCTAAAAAAATAATAAATAAATCTTTTAAAAATTCTATTATAAAAACTTGTACTGTCCAAAAGATATATTTTAAAAGATGAAAAGTCAAATCACAGACTGAGAAAAAATGTTTGTAATATGTATTTCTGACAAAGATAATATACTCATAATATATAACTCTTACAGATCAGTGATAATAATGTAAATATCCAATACATACTGGCAAAAAATCCCATTTCACAAGTAAATATATACAAATGATCAGTAGGCACATGAAGACATAAGCAATATCATTGGACAATGATTACTAGACACTAGAGAATGCAAATTTAAACCATAGAGAGAGGCACCTGGGTGGTTCTGTTGGTTATGGCTCCTGTCTTCAGCTCAGGTTATGATGTGAGGGTCCTAGGACCAAGCCCTGTGTTCCTGTCTTCAGCTCAGGTTGTGATATGAGGGTCCTAGGACCAAGCCCTGTGTGGGGCTTCCTGTCCAGTGGGGAGTCTACTTCTCCCTCTGCTCCTCCCCACACTCATGCTCTCTTTCTCTCAAATAAATAAAATCCTAAAAATTAAAACAAAATGAAAAAACACTGTGATACTACTGTATACCACCAGAATAGTAAATATATACTATTGGCAGCTCTTTCTGCCCACAGTTACTGTCCCCGTGTTTTAATAAAAACACCTTTTTATACCAAATGTAACAAAATAATATTTGCTATTAAAAAAATTAAATGTTTACTCTTAAATGTTAAAATATTAAATATTTGCTGAGGAATTTGAATAGTTGGAATTCTCACACATTGTATATAGCAGTGTAAATTTTATGACTGTTTTGGAAATTTCTTATTTCTTTTTTTTTTAAAGATTTATTTATTTATTTATTTGACAGACAGAGATCACAAGTAGGCAGAGAGGTAGGCAAAGAGAGAGGAAGGGAAGCAGGCTTTATGCCAAGCAGATAGCCCGATGCGGGGCTCGATCCCAGGACCCTGAGATCATGACCTGAGCCGAAGGCAGAGGCTTAACCCACTGAGCCACCCAGGCACCCCGGAAATTTCTTATTTCTTATTAGACAGTGTTACTCTTAGGCAAATAGTGAAATGGAAATATATGTTCCCAAAGGACTAATACACAAATATTAGTAGAAAAATTATTTAGAAAATGTAGAAGCCAACACAATTAACATGTGAAAAGATAAACATATTATGGCATATTTATTACAGTGGAGTACTTCTTGTCAATAAAAATTGACAAGCCTCTCTTACAGTTACCAGGTAAGTGAACAAGAGAAGCCAGACACAGAAGAGTCTATACTATATTATTCCATTTACGTCAAGTTCTAGAACAGGCAAAAAGATAATGTGGTGATAGAAATCAGATCAGTAATTGTCTGCAGCATGGGGGGTCCCAGGTTGACTTACTGCAAAGACCAAAAAGAAAATGTCAGGGAGGAAGAAAATATTTCATAAATTGATTGGCACTATTGCCAAAAATCATTTGACCATATACACAAGGGTTTATTTCTGGCTCTCTATTCTCTTTTGTTGGTCTGTATGGCATTCTTTATGGCAATACCACACTGTTTTGATTACTGTAGCTTTGTAAAATCAGGAAATATGAGACATGCAAATTTGTTTTTCTCTTTTTATGGTTGTTTTGTCTATCTGAAATCCCTTGAGATTCTATATGAATTTTAGAACGGATTTTTCAAGTTCTATAAAAAAAATTTGTAGGATTTTAAAAGAGACTGAATTAAAATGTAGATCACTTTGTACAGTATTGTTATCTTAGCAATGTAAGTCTTCCAATCCATGAAGACTTCCGATCCATGAATGGAGTAATGAGGTGGCTTTCCATTTATTTATATCTTTAATTTCTTTTGGCAATGTTTAATAGTTGTCAGTGTACAAATCTTTAATCTACTTGCTTAATTTAATCTCTAAGTATTTTATTCTATTTGAAGCTATTGAAAATGGAATTGTTTTCTTAATTTCTTTTTTTTGGATTGTTCTTTGGATTATTTTATAATGGCCAAATTTACAATTTAAATATTATTAAAATAATATAAAAAATGAAATCTTCCCATTCACAACAATGTGGATGGACCTAGAGAGCATTATGTTAACTGAAATAAGTCGGAGAGAAAAAGACAAATACCATATGATCTTACATACAGGTAGACTTAAAGGAATTTTTCAAAAGATCATAGGTACTGATAGAGAACAAACCAGTGGTCCCCAGAAGCAAAGATTTGGGGGTTGGGTGAAATGAGAAAAAATGTCCAAATGCCCAAACTTCCAGTTATAAAATAAGCAAGTCCTGGGGATATAATAAAGAGCATGGTGACTACAGTTAATAACACTGCATTGCATATTTGGAAGTTGCTAATATTAATATGCAATGTATGCTAATTTCCATACCACATTACACTCCTCAAATCCCATGGACCATGGAGTAGTGCAAAAATTTATTGTACTATAAGATAAAAAGTAAAATCTCAAAATCAAAATGTGTAGAATGTTTTCTTTGATGCTAATGCCATAAAAGAAGAAATCAATAATATTGGACCAACTAAAAAAAACAACAAATATTTTTAAATTAAAAAAAAAAAAAACCCAGTCGCTTAAATTAAAACTTGGGTCAGAGAGGGTGACGATGTTACATTTCATGGCCAATTAAGAGAAAAGAAAATGATAATAACATATTTCAAATATGGCATTCAAGTTGTATGCAGAAAAAAAGAACTGTAAATGCTTTATTGTTACACATCAAAGAATGTATAATAAAACAAACTGTCAAAGAAAACATCAAGTCTGAACAGGCAAAAGTTTACAAAATGAGCAAAGGAAAATGGAAAAATTAATATAGGAAATATAAACAAAAGTGTTGATTTAGAAAACACAAAAACAAGATAGTATAAATACAATGAAGAGTTCAGTGGGTTTGTTGTTGTCCTTATGTTTTGATGACCATCCAAGCTGATTTTTCAGCCAGTGTGAATCAGCACAGCCTATCAATTACTCATAGCCAGCATCTGCTCTGACTGCTGTCTGTGCTGTGGGGGTGACTTGAATATTATGAGTATCACTGATGGGAATACCCAAATGCTAATGAGGCTTAGTGTAAGACATTTATTGTTAACATTAAGAGGACCTAATTGTCAAAATAATGAAGCAAACCCAATTGAATAGGAATCTCATTTCTTTCATCTGACCACAACCCACATATCTTCAAGAAGCTGAAGGGCAGGTGTTTAATCTTAGGTGAATTGGTTTAGAAGACTTTCTCCTTGCCTGTCTACTGTTCCCCTCCTTCCTTACCTTTTTTCTTCCCTCTTTGTTTTGTTTTCCTTCCTTCCTTCCTTCCTTCCTTCCTTCCTTCCTTCCTTCCTTCCTTCCTTTCTTTCTGTGAATCTCATGATAGTCACTTGTTTGGAATATAAAGTTGATATTACTTACATATTTGGTTCATGCATGCTAAACATTGAGATACTGTAAATGAACTTTAAATATTATTGAGGTTGCTAAAATTCATTAGAAAAATAAATGTATTGGGATCATGCTATATATCATCTGCTATCAAAAATACTTAAAGTCAAAAGAACAGGGAATGTTGAATTTGGTAAGTAGGGAAGTTAGAATTGAGAAGTAATATAATGATAGACTGGTGTTTGCCTTAATAAGAATGTATGCATAAGGGTTTGTTTTTGTTTTTTTTGTTTGTTTGTTTGTTTGTTTTTCCTGATTTAGGCTTGGCCAAAGCTAATGCCAGATTCCTATGCTGAAACCAACTGAGCATCACATTATTTATAAACAACTTGTATTCAGCAACACAATCAGTCTCTACTTCCTCTGAGTTAAAAAGGGGTAATATGGGGTCAGAACCACTCTATAAACATCTAATGTGGCTAATCAGGAAAGATGGAGAAACAAAAGTACAAATGTTAGGAACAAACAGGAGCTATTCCTACAGTTATGGAAGAAATCACAGCCCAGTAATTATGAGAGAAGACTAAATGAGACACTGTGCTCATGAATTTGAAAACCTCCATAAAGTGGATCATTTGCTAGTAAAACATAGAGAATGAAATTATCGCCATAAAAGAGAAAAACCAATAATGTATAAAACCAGAGGAAAAAGTTGAAGAATGATTCCCCCCCAAAAAATATTCTCATCCATGTTAATTTATGATGCAGATCTTCCAAAGTCTCACTAAATGATAATTTTATTAAAAGCTGATTCCAGGCCTTTAAATATACATTTTAATATATTTCATATGTTTTGCTCATGCATTATTAATAGACATTTTTAATGAATGTTAATAGGGTTTGTTTTCCCACTCCTCTTACAAATTGGATGTTGTTTTCTCTAAAGCTGTATGTTAACTGGCCACAATAATGAACTCCTTTATTATAAACTTTTGTATAAGAACATGGTTAGCTGCAAATAAGTGAACACTCAACCAAATTAAGTTAAGCAAAATATGAAATTAATTAGTTTACATATAATCTGATGTTTTTCAGATGAGGCTTGATTCAGGGTTTAACTAGCATTTAAAAATCAGGATCTATCTCTGTTGTTGTTTTTCCTCCAATTTGGTTGTCTCCATTTTCAGACAGCATTTCCTCTTCTGACCACATGGGGATTTAATAGTAGTATGTCCCAAGATCATATTCAGCAGCTGAATAAGAATTTGCACCTCAGCATTGCCAGCTCAAATTCTGACTGAAAATGATTAGATCAGTTTTAAGTTACTTGCCCATCTCTGAAACCACCATGGCCAAGTGTACAGATTGCTGCAATTAGTTCCAAATGCTAAGAGCCCATTTTTAATGTTTCATGTAGAGGATAGCTACAGTCCCATCAAAACATTTATGGACCCCTTCTCAGGAGTAGAAATAGTTGCTGGGAAATTACTTCCCAGCCGGGCATTACCTTTCTTAGTTACCCTCTACCCATAAAATTGGGTGAAGTCATGTGACCAATAATGACTCATAGAATGTGAGAGAATAGATTGTAAGTACCTGAATATCATTACATTTAAGATTGAATTATTTTTGTATTAAATATAGATACAAGTAATCATGTCATATATCCTTAATATAGTACACTTATCCTGCTAATGTTCTATTAGTTTTCCTACAAACATGTTAATAAGCAACATGTTTACCTGGGTCCACTCTCTCTCTTTCTTTTTATTTATTTTTTTGATGACTCTAGCTAGAGGTCCAGTCATTTTGATTTTTTAAAAAAAATCATCTCCTGTTTGCATTGACCTGTTCCATTTTTAAAAAAATTTCTTTATCATATATTTCTACTCTAATCTTTATTATTTCCTTCCTTTTCATGGGTTTGAGTTTTATTTGTTTTTTGTTTTTTGTTTTTTTTTTTTTTTCTAACTCCCTTAGCTGCAAGGTTAGATTGTTTATTTGAGATTTCCTTGCTTCTTGAGGTAGGTCTATATTGTTAGAAAGTTCTCTCTTTAGAACTACTTTTGCTGCATCTCAAAGATTTTAGATAGTTGTGTTTTGATTTTCATTTCTTTTTCATTTTTTACTTCTTCTTTGATTTCTTGGTTGATCCACTTATTGTTTAGTAGTATATTATTTAACCTTCATGTATTTGTGGTCTTTCCAGATTTTTTACTCTGATTGTCTTCTAGTTTTGTAATGTTGTGTTCAGAAAAGATGCATGGTATGACTTTGATCTTTTTTAAAATTTTTTGAGACTTCTTTTGTGGCCTAATATGTGATGTATTCTGGAGAATGTTCCATGTGCATTTGCAAAGAATGTGTAGGGATGCCTGGGTGGCTCAGTTGCTTAAGTGTCTGCCTTTGGCTCAGGTCATGATCCTAGAGTCCTGGGATTGAATCTTGCATTGGGCTCCTTGCTCAGCAAGGAGCATCCTTCTCCCTCGCCTTCCTCTTTCACTACTTGTGCTCTCTCTCTCTCTGACAAATAAATAAAATATTTTTTAAAAAGAAAGAATAGAATGTGTATTCTGCTGTTTTAGAATGGAATGATCTGAATATATCTGTTAAATCCATCTGGTTCAGTGACTCATTCAAAACCACTTTTCCCTTACTGATTTTCTTTTTAGATGATCAAAATACATTAAAAAAATGATATACCATGATCAAAGGGGGTTTATTCCTGGGATGCAATGGTGGGTCAATATTCTCAAAACAATCAATATGATACATCACATCAATAAGATAAAGGATAAGAACCACATAATCATTTCACTAGACTCAGAAAAAGCATTCAACAAAGTAAAAAATCCATTAATGATTAAAAAAAAAAAAACCCTCTGCAAATAGGTCTAGAGAGAACCTGGTCCACATAAGAAAGGCCATAAGTGAAAAACCAACAGTCAACATCATACTCAATGGTGAAAACTGAGAGCTTTTCCTCTAAGGTGAGGAACAGGACAAGGCCATCCACTCTCACCACTGTTAACCAACATGGTACTAGAAGTCCTAGCCACAGCAATTAGACAACATAAGAAATAAAAGACATCCAAATTGATAAAGAAGAAATAAAACTCTCACTATTTGCAGATGACATGACACTATACATAGACTATACTATACAAAGACTCCACCAAAAACCTACTAGAATTGATAAATGAATCCAGTAAAGTCACAGAATTAAAAAATCAGTATAGAGAAATCCATTGAATTCCTCAGCACAAACAATAAAACATAAAAATGTGAAATTAAGAAAATAATTCCATTTACAATTGCACCAATAGAATATCTAGCAATAAACTTAACTAAAGAGGTGAAGGACTTGTGATCTGAAAATAAATTTTGATGAATGAAATTCAACAACACGAAAAATTGGAAAGATATTCCATGCTCATGAGTTGGAAGAACAAACATTGTTAAATACCTATACTACCTAAAACAGTCAATAGATTAAATGCAATCTGTATTAAATCCTCTCAGAATTCCAACAGCATTTTCCACAGAACTAGAACAAACAATCCTAAAATCCTAAAATTTGTATGGAACCGCAAAAGACCTTGAATAGCCAAAGCAATCTTCAAGAAAAACAAAATTGGACCTATCACTACAGATTTCAAGTAATATTACAAAATGGTAGTAATTAAAACTGTATGGTTCTGGTATAAAAATAAACACATAGATTAATGATATAGAATAGAAAACCTAGAAATAAACCTCAGATTACATGGTCAATTAATCTTCATTAAAGGAGAAATGAATATACAATGGGAAAATGTCTCTTCAACAAAAGGTGTTGGGAAAACTGGACAGCTACATGAAAAAGAATAATAAAACTAGACCACTTTCTTTTACCATACCCCAAAATAAACTCAAAATAGATTAAAAACCTATACGTAAGGCCTGGAACCATAAAAGTCCTAGAAGAGAACATAGGCAGTAATTTCTCTGACATTGGCCATAGCAATATTTTTCTGGATATGTCTCCTGAGGCAAGGGAAATAAAAGCAAAATAAAATATCAGGACTTTCAAAGTAAAGTTTCTGCACAGCCAAGGAATTAATCAACAAAACTGAAAGGCAAACTACTGAGTGAGAGAAGATATTTGCAAATAGTTTGGTTTAGCATCCAAACTATGTAAAGAGCCATTACAACTCAATACCCCCAAAACAAATAATCTAACTTTAAAGTGGGCAAAAGACATGAACAAACATTTCTCTAAAGAAGACAAACAGATGCTCAACATCACTGATCACCAGGGAAACACAAATCAAAACTACAATAAGATATCACCTCACACCTGTCAAAATGGCTTAAATCAAAAACACAAGAAACAGCAAATGTTGGCTAGATGTGGAGAAAAAGGAACTCTTTTGCACTGCTGGTGGGAAGGCAAACTTTATACTGTCAAAGACAGTATAAAGACTTCTCAAAATATTAGAAATACAACTACCATATCATCCAGTAATCACACTACTGGGCATTTAATAAAAAATACAAAAATACTAATTCAAAAGGATATGTGCACTCCTATGTTTGTTACAACATTATTTATAATATCCAAACTATGGAAGTAGTCCAAGTATCCATTCATAGATGAATGGATAAAGAAGAGATGGTATATATATGTAATGGGGTATTGTTCAGCAAAAAAAAAAAAAAAAAAAAGAAAAAGGAAAGAAAAGAAATTTTGCCATTTGCAGCAACACAGACAGAACTAGAGGGTATAATGTTAAGCAAAATAAACTGGTCAGAGAAAGACAAATACCATACGATGTTACTCATATGTAGAATTTAAGAAAGAAAACAAACAACTAAAGGAAAAGAGAGAGAGAGAGAGAGAGAGAAACGAAGAAACAGACTCTTAACTATGAGAAAAAACAGATTGTTACCAGAGGGGAGGTAGATGGGAAGATGGGTGAAATAAAGGATGGGTATTAAGGAGTATATTTATCATGATGGAAAAAATAAATAAAATTAAAATAAGCAATATATTATCCTAGCCTAATTTTGTATTAGTGGATACATTAAACCTAGGAATATACTCAAAAGGTCTTGTATTTTCTATGCACTGGACAAGTTAATTGTTAGAGAAAGTGTATGTACCTTAAAGGTTTGTGGGAATTTATTCTAAAACAATCAGGCTTTGATTAACTTTTTATGTGAGAAGAAAGGAAGAAGAAGGAAAATAGATCATCTTTCTTTTTTTTTAATTTAATTTTATTTTTTTCAGTGTTCCAAGATTCATTATTTATGCACCACACCCAGTGCTCCATGCAATACGTGCCCTCCTTAATACTCACCACCAGGCTCACCCAACCTGCCACCCCTCTCCCCTCCAAAACCCTCAGTTTGTTTCTCAAAGTCCACTATCTCTCATGCTTTGTCTCCCCCTCATTTCCCCCAATTCACTTTCCCTTTCCTTCTCCTAATGTCCTCCATGTTATTCCTTATGCTCCACAAGTAAGTGAAATCATATGATAATTGACTCTCTGTTTGATATATTTCACTCAGCATAATCACCTTTCTTTTTCAACTATTTCATCATCATTTGTTTGTTTATGTGCCCCATCTCTAGAATCAATTCAGTTGATATTTTATTTTATTTTATTGAAACTTAACCTTTATCAAATATTTGAACTTGTTAGTATACAATATTCTCTCAATATTTATTATTTGTATCTCCACCATTATAACAACATTTTATCCCTAATTCTTTTAAAAAGTATTTTATTTATTCATTTAAAAAAGAGAAAGCACGTGTGCAAGTGTGGGGGTGGGGGGAGAAGACAAGGGAGATGAACTAAGCCCAGGTGGGGTTTGATCTCACCACCCTGAGATCATGACCTGAGTCTAAATCAAGAGACTGACTGAGCCACCCAGGTGCTTGTGTTCCTAATTCTTTTTGTCTATATTCTTGATCAGAGTTTCAAATATCTGTCTCTTTCCTTCTGCCCTACTTCCTTTGCTCTTCTTCCTTTCTCTTTCTGGAGGTGTGTATGAGTAGGCAGGGTCCTTTCCAAAAATTTAATTGTTGGTTTTAGCTATTAGGTTGATTGATTTTTATCCAAGTAACTGTTTTATATTGCTCATAGCGAAGTGCTGTGATGGCCTTCTTTTTCTCCCCACTGTCCTGATTAGATTCATGAATAACAAGAGTTCAGTTGATATCTAAGAGTCTAAGAAATAATGTAGTTGTTAAAACCTAGCTTCAGAAGTAGGACTGCCTAATCTCATTTTAACCCTATTTTAAAATATGCTATAAAATATTTCAGATATACAAAAAGGCATACAAGTTATATAATACTCATTTACCAACCACAGAGTTCAAGAAATCAATATTGCTCACATCGTTGAATACTCTGATGGCACTTGTGTCAACTGCATTAGCTCTTCCATACATTTGTTGTACTCGTGCATTTCTAAACCATAGATTGTAATTTTGCATATTTTTACACTATACATGATTGGTATCCTACTACATGTACCCTTTAGAAATTTACAATTTTCTCATCAATATATTAGTTCATTCCTTTTCACCCTTTTATAGTTATGTTTTATGATTATATCACATTTTCCTTTTTCTTTTAATATTTGACTTATTTTCAAATGTATATTATTACAAGCTACTATGCTATAATTATTTTATAAGTAATATAATGTACTTAAGCAAGATAATCATTAAGGTACACACCTTTGAATTCAAAGGTTATAGCATGTGCACATATTCAGTTTCATAAAATAATATCAAGTGGGGTTTTTCAAAGCACTTTGTACCAATTTTCACTCCCATTTGTAGCATTTGATAGTTGCCACTGATCCAAACACCTAACAATAAATCTTTCTGAATGGATGCAGGTAGTTTTACCATCAACATCTTTGCATAGACATTTTGTTGCAAACACTTTGTGAACATTTTAACCACATAACTAATTGGCTCTAAGGCTATTTTCCTATAAAAATAAAATCACTAAAAATAAAAGACGGATCTTAAAAAGGATATAATAAAACAAAATAATTTAATAAAATCGATGTATACTTGTAACCAAGCTTTGTATTCCATTTTGAAAGCCCTCTACACTGTTGGTATATTGTCACATGTCCACTATTTTCTAGTATAGTATAGCATGCAATTTAACTTTATACTTTCTCATTTCTCATTTCACACATCCAATAAGTTTTACCCCTGTATTTTCTGTCAAGTCAATATATGTAATTGTTATCATCTACTATTTTAAGATCACCATGCCTACTCATCACCATATAGATCATTATGAAGGCTAACCAAGATTTATATAGATCATTATAAGGACTAGCTAAGACTCATATAAAAATGGGAACTTTGTTGATGAGGAAATGAAACTGTCTACCAGTTATTTTTTTTCTTTTATGTACAAATGTCCTAATGGTCAATTAATTATACAATGAAATATGCTTGCAGTGAAAATTTTTGCAGAAGAGATGTCTCTGGCAGAAATAAGTCAGAGAAAGACAAATACCATATACTTTTACTCATATGTGGAATTTAAGAAACAAAACAAATGAGCAAAGAGAAAAAAGAGAGAGAGGCAAACCAAAAAACAGATTCTTAACTAAAAAGAACAAATTGATGGTTACCAGAGGATAGGGGATGAGAGGATGGGTTAAATAGGAGATGGGTACAGGGGAGGGCACTTGTGATGAATACCAGGTAATTCATGGAAGTGTTGAATCACTATATTGTACACCTGAAACTAATATTACACTGCATGTTAACCAGCTGGAATTTAAATAAAACCTAAAAAAAAGGTGTCTGTGGCAAAGATGCTTACAGGAAAATACTGTATACATTTCTGAACACCTACACAATAAGACCTCCAAATGTTTGCCAATTTAATAGGCATAAATACCTCACTATGATTTTAATATGATTTTTTTTATTATTAAGGAGACTATCTTTATATAGACTTGTCAGTCATGTTTGCTCTTCAAGGTAATACTTGTTCACATATTTTATTTATTTTCTATTTAGTTTTCTTTATGGTTGACATAGAAAGTTATACAGACTCTATAAGATTATATTTATGTTTTCAAATATTTTCTCCCTGTTCTTGGTTTATCTTGCAACTTTCTTTATGGTGACATTAGTTAAATGGTTCTTAATTTTAGACATTTTTTAAAGATTTATTTATTTATTTATTTATTTATTCATTTATTTATTTGAGAGAGAGGAAGAAGGAGAGAACAGGGAGAGAGGAAGAGGAAGAGAGAGAAGCAGACTACCCGCCGAGCGCAGAACCAGAGAGGCAGGGCTCAATCTCTTGATCCTGAGATCATGACCTGACCTGAAATCAAGAGTTGGAGGCTTAACTGACTGAGCCACCCAGGTGCCCAACAGTGCTTAATTTTAACGTAGTTAGCGTTATCATAATGTGCTTTGTTATTTGCCATGAGTGTGAAGAACTCCTTCTTTACCCCTAAGACCTAAAGATATTTGTTACATTATCTTCTAAATATTTGTAGGTGTCATCTTTCAAATTGAATTTCTTAAGCTGTCTAGAATAGGTTTTTTATGTGTGGTCTCGAGAAAGGATAAAATTATATTTTCTTTCATATAGATAACTAATTTTTCCCATACAGCCTGTTTTATAACTCAGTGTTTAACAGTTGATCAAGAATTCCATTTCTGATGTGTGTGTGTATGTTTTCATGATTTTTTTTCCACCCCTGGATTGTATTTATCCACCCCTGGTGCTTTCTTAACTACAACAGCTTTTCAATATAGATGATAGTTAAGAGCAATGAAACAATGTGAATTTTTAATATTGAGATATAATTAACATATAACATTGAGTAAACTGACGATGATTGATGTGTTAATCTGATGCATTTATATATGTCAATATGATTAGCACCGTAGCTTTAGCTAAACTTCTGCTGCATCACATAATTGTCATTTCTCCTTTATAGTGAGAACATTTAAAATCTAGTCTCTTAGCAATTTTGATGCTATCTGAAAATAGAATGCTCTATGAAATCTTTCATAACCCAAAGTGGCATAAAGAAAGCAATTACCATTAACACATATAGAAAAAATTTAGAGCATTCCCAGATCCATCATCCCTTCAGCTTTTCTGATACCTTATGACCCATCTTGCTAATGGATGCACAAAATAAATCAATATAAGCACACATGCTCCCAGACACAATTCAAAGCTCTGGCAGATTGATGCTAAGATACTGAGCATGGTTCCTGGGGGAGGAACTTGGCAGTGACACTGTCACAGTCAGAGTGAGGGCTGCCTCTGTAACAGCTCACTACTAAACAAATGCTGAAGGGTATTTGTACTTTTTGTTTGTTTGTTTGTTTGTTTGCAAAGGTGAAAATCTTTGGATTTCTTTCAGTTAGCCAAAACAAGCACTAACATAGGCCTTTCATAAAAGTAAAGTGACATAACACGGACTTTCAAAAAGTGGGAGATGCCTCTGTAAGATATTTTATCCTATTATATTTCTAATCTCTGTAAAATCTATAGTGTTACCACATTTTAATTTTTGATATTAGCAATTTGTGTTTTTGTTCTTCTTAGTTTTTCAGGGATTTATTGGCTGTGTTAAACCTTTAAGATTCTAATTAAATTGAAAAAAATTAAATTTTGGCTTTAATGTTTTCCTTACTGTCTGTTTGTTTTCTATTTCATTGATTTCTGCTTTTATCTTTACTGTTCACTTCCAACTGCTTTCTTTGGGTTTGATTTTTTTTTTCTAGCATCCTGAGATGAAAATTTATATCATTAATTTTCAGATTTTTTAATATTTTATATAGTAATTTAAGGCTAAGTAAAGCTAACCAGTACTTTGGCAACATCCTGCAAGTTTTGATACATTTTCCTTATCCTAGAGTAAATAATATTTTCTGTTTCCCACTATTATTTTTCTTTGAGCCATGTATTATTTAGAATTATAATTGTTTAATTTCCAAGCAGTTGACCTTCTAGTTTTCTTCTGGTTATTGATTTCTAACTTCTTTCCCCTCTGGAACAATAACAGATTCTTAATGATTTTAGTGCTCTGAAAGTGTTCCTGAGGCTTCCTTTATAAACCAGGACATCATCAGTATGCATATCCAAACTCTTGTAGGAGTCCAGATATGCTCATTTGGTCAAATATGTTAATTGTGTTTTTAGACCTTCTATGATATTTCTGGGTTCTTGGCTTTTGGTTTTGTTTGTTTGTTTGTTTGTTTGTTTGTTTTTGCCAGCTCCTTCTTTCAGAATTACAAAATGTCAGTATAATTTCTAACTATAATACTAGACTTGCTTTTTCCCTTCTAGTTCTGTCAAACTTACAAGATGGATACCATTTCTAGCTTTCCTGAAATGGATACTTGACAACCAGTTTTTTGCCAGCCATACTTCTAATATTTAAGTCTCTAAATTTTATCATAAGCAGATTTGGATGCACTCATCACATATTTTGTGTTATGTTTGTATCATTCAACACAATTCATTTTGTAATTTCTAGGGTGCAATGTTTGACTCATATGTTATAATTACATTGTATAATTGGCAAATACTTTTGGATTCCCTAGTTGTCATATTGTTATTCTCACTTTATTTTAGTGTATTCAGAGATCATACCATGTATTATTTCAACTCTTTGGACTTTGCTTAAGCTTGCTTATATCTGGCCAGTGTGTAGTTAATTTTGATAAATAATCCTATGTGTACTTGTTTAGAACTAAATTCTTCAGGTAGTGGATATATTTAAATCTACTTCTATCCATATCTATCTATCTATCTATCATCTATCTATCCATCCATCCATCTACCTAGATATAGATACTTATATCTATATAGATCTGCATATCTGTATCTCTATATACCTACAAGCTTACTTATATATACATATAAACACATTTGATTTTGTCAATTACTATATTTAAAGCATTTATTGATTTTTATTTTTGTTTTGTCTTGAGGGAATTGGACTTTTTGGTCTGTGTGCTTGATTTCTATTTGTCCTTCATTCTGAGCTTTTGAAAGGATCATCTAAAGTTTTCTACTGTGAAAATGAAATAGCTATTTTTCCTTTAAAATATGTCATTTTTTATTGATCTATTTTGAATCTATGTCATGCCTTCTGTGGGATTCACTATATGATCTATGAATTTCTATGATAAGATATGCTTAGGGGCGCCTGGGTGGCTCAGTGGGTTAAAGCCCCTGCCTTCAGCTTGCGTCATGACTCAGGGTCCTGGGATCAAGCCCCACATCAGGCTCTCTGCTCAGCAGGGAACCTGCTTCCTCCTATCTCTCTCTCTCTCTGCCTGCCCTTGCCTACTTGTAATCTCTGTCTGTCAAATGAATAAATAAAATATTTTAAAAAAAAGATATGCTTAACAGTCTATTTTGTCAGATATTTGTATAGTTATTTTCAGTTTCTCTTTGTTAGTGTTTTTAAGGTGTATCTCTTTACATCCTTTTATTTTCAACATTTCTTTATACTTACATTTAAGTTATGCTAATAATTATTATAAACAGCATATGTGTAAGTTGCATTTTTCCATTCCAACAATCATTTCTTTTATTAAGATTTTACTTATTTACTTATTTATCAGAGACAGAGAGTGCACAAGCAAGGGGAGCAGCACACAGAGGGAGAAGCAGCCTTCTCGCTGAGCAAGGAGCCTGATATGGGATTCAATACCAGGACCCTGGGATCATGACCTGAGCCAAAGGCAGACACTCAACTGGCTGAGTCACCCAGGTGTCCCCATTTCTTTTTTGAATCAGAGGGTTTATTCTCTTTAAATTTACTTTAAGAACTCACATTTGTTTCAAGTTTATCTTCTACTATATATGTCCTTTGTTTTTCCTTTTCCTTTTCTTCTTTTTTTTCCCAAATTTTATTTTATTTTTATTCAGTGTTCCAAAATTCATTATTTATGCACCACCCAGTGCTCCATGCAATACGTCCCTTCCATAATACCCACCACCAGGCTCACCCCACCCCCCACCCCCACCCCCCCAAAACCCTCAGTTTGTCTCTCAGAGTCCACAGTCTCTCATGGTTTGTTTCCCCCTCTGATTTCCCCTAACTCACTTCTCCTCTCCATCTTCCACTGTTCCTTATGCTCCACAAATAAGTGAAACCATATGATAATTGACTCACTCTGCTTGACTTATTTCACTCAGCATAATCTCTTCTAGTCCCATCCATGTTGATACAAAAGCTGGGTATTCATCCTTTCTGATGGAGGCATAATACTCCATGTATATATGGACCATATCTTTATCCATTTGTCTGTTGAAGGGCATCTTGGTTCTTTCCATAGTTTGGTGACTGTGGCCATTGCTGCTATGAAAACTGGGGTATAGGTGGCCCATCTTTTTACTACATCTGTGTCTTTGGGTTAAATACCCAATAGTGCAATTGCGGGGTCATAGGGTAGCTCTATTTTTAATTTCTTCAGGAATCTCCACACTGTTTTCCAAAGTGGCTGCACCAGCTTGCATTCCCACCAACAGTGTAAGAGCGTTCCCCTTTCTCCACATCCTCTCCAAAACTTGTTGTTTATTGTCTTGTTGATTTTGGCCATTCTAACTGGTGTAAGGTGGTATCTCAATGTGGTTTTGATTTGAATCTCCCTGATGGCTAATGACAATGAACACTTTTTCATGTGTCTATTAGCCATTTGTATGTCTTCTTTGGAGACATGCCTGTTCATGTCTTCTGCCCATTTTTTGATGTGATTATCTGTTTTGTGTGTGTTGAGTTTGAGGAATTCTTTACGGTCTTAATATCAGCCCTTTGTTTGTAGTGTCATTTGCAAATATCTGCTCCCATTCTATGGGTTGGCTCTTTGTTTTGTTGACTGTTTCCTTTGCTGTGCAGAAGCTTTTCATCTTGACAAAGTCTCAAAAGTTAATTTTTGCTTTTGTTTCCTTTGCCTTTGGAGACATATCTTGAATGAAGTTGCTGTGGCTGATGTCAAAGAGGTTACTGCCTATGTTGTCCTCTAGGATTTTGATAGACTCCTGTCTCACATTGAGGTCTTTTATCCATTTCGAGTTTATCTTTGTGTATGGTGTAAGAGAATGGTTGGGTTTCATTCTTCTACACTTAGTGTCCAATTTTCCCAGCACCATTTCTTGAAGAGACTGCCTTTTTTCCACTGGGTATTTTTTCCTGCTTTGTTAAAGATTATTTGACCATAGAGTTGTGGGTCCATATCTAGGCTCTCTACTCTGTTCCACTGGTCTATATGTCTGTTTTTGTACCAGTACCATGTTGTCTTGGTAATCGCATTTTACCCTGATCCACAAACCAAGCAAAGACCCCACCAACAAGGAGAATTTCAGACTAATATCCCTGATGAATATGGATGCCAAGATTCTCAACAAGATCCTAGCTAATAGGATCCAACAGTACATTAAAAAGATTATCCCCCATGACCAGGTGGGATTTATCCATGGGATGAAAGTGTGGTTCATCATTCACGAATCAATCAACGCAATATGACAAATCAATAAGAGAGAAAAACCATATGGTCCTCTCAATTGATGCAGAAAAAGCATTTGACAAGATACAGAATCTGTTCCTGATTAAAACAATTCAAAGTACAGGGATAGAGGGAATATTCCTCAACTTCATAAAATCTATCTATGAAAAATGCACAGAGAATATCATCCTCAATGAGGAAAAGCTGACAGCCTTCCCTTTGAGATCAGGAACACAACAAGGAGATCCTTTTCACCACTGTTGTTCAATATAGTACTAGAAGTCCTAGCAATAGCAATCAGACAACAAAGAGAAATAAAAGGCATTCAGATTGGCAATGAAGAAGTCAATCTCTCTCTCTTTGCAGATGACATGATACTTTATATGGAAAAACCAAAAGACTCCACCCCCAAACTACTAGAACTCATACAGCAATTTGCCTAGAGCCATCTATAGTTTCATTGCCATCCCAAACAAAATTCTGCTGACATTTTTCAAAGAGCTGGAACAAACAATCTTAAAATTTGTATGGAACCAGAAGAGACCCCAAATTGGTAAGGAAATGTTGAAAAAGAAAAACAAAATTGGGGACATCATGTTGCCTGGTTTCAACCTTTTCTTCTTTTTTTAAACCTTTGTTTTTCATCCTGTTTGCCTTTTAAATTTATTTATTTATTTATTTATTTATTTATTTATTTATTTCATCATTATTTTTTTTTTCTAGCAAGAGCCCCTGAGCAGAGGGGTGGGGAGGGGCAGAGGGAGAGAAAAGAAACCCAAGCAGGCCCCATGCTCAAAGCAGAGCTTGATCCTCCAACCCTGAGATCATGACCTGAGCAGAAATCAAGGGTCAGACACTTGACCACCCAAGTGCTCTAAATTCTATATTTTTATTTAAACTTTAGTTTATTAATATACAGTGCAATATTGATTTCTGGAGTAGAATTCAGTGATTCCTCACTTATATACAATACCCTGTGCTCAACACATCACCTTAACAAACATCACCCATCTAGCCCATCCTCATCCACCTCCTTACATCAACACAGTTTGTTCTCTATTGTTAAGAGTCTCTTATGGCTTGTTTCACTCTCTCTCTCTCTCTTTTTTTCTTTCCCTGTTCCCCTGTGTTCATCTGTTTGCTGTCTTAAATTCCACATTTGAGAGAGATCACATGGTATTTGTTTTTCTCTGACTTATTCACTTAGCATAATATACTCTAACGCCATCCATGTCATTGTAAATGACAAGATTTCATTTTTTGATGGCTGAGTAATATTCCACTATACACACACACACACACACACACACCATATCTTCTTTATCCATTCATCAGGCAATGTACATTTAGGTTATTTCCCTAGTCTGGTTATTGTTGATAATGCTGCTATAAAAACCAGAATGTATCTGTATTTGACTCTGTATTTTTGTATCCTTTGGGTAAATACCTAGTAATGCAATTGCTGGGTGGTAGGGTAGTCTATTTTTAACTCTTTGAGAAATCTCCAAACTCTTCTCCAGAGTGGCTACACCAGTTTGCATTCCCACCTTTGTGAGCTTTTGGATTAAAAAAGTGTTTTTTCTTACCTGTCTTTTTTCTCCCTATTAAATTGCTATTTATAGATTCTTTTTTAATTTTCTGAGAGTTATCATGGAAATTATATTATGGATCCTCAATTTATTATAGTTTAATACAAATTATTACCTTCAGCATTTCCCACTAAATACCAGATCTGCAGCTTGCAGCAAAGCAAATGCTGAACACTATTTTTGCTTTTTTTTTTTTTTCAAAAGCCAAAATCTTTTTTAGATTTCTTTCATTTGGCCAAAACAGGTACTAATATAGGTCTTATATACAAGTGACTCTAAATTGAACTCTGATCAATGCTTTCTCTGTTGAATTCAATAGTTTATATATTTCATAAAAGCTTTCATTACCGAGGCACCTGAGTGGCTCAGTGGGTTAAGCCTCTGCCTTCGGCTCAGGTCATGATCTCAGGATCCTGGGATCAAGCCCCGCATTGGGCTTTCTGCTCAGCAGGGGACCTGCTTCCCCCTCTCTCTCTGCCTGTCTCTCTGCCTACTTTTGATCTCTCTCTGTGTGTCTAATAAATAAATAAAATCTTAAGAAAAAAAGCTTTCATTACCAAAGTGACTGCTAAAACCATGCCTCTAAAAATAATTGTCCATATTTTTGTACCTCTTATGCTTTTAGATAAAAATTGTGTTTACAAAAAATTTTTGTTAAAATTCTTAGCTAGGGTGCCTGGGTGGCTCAATGGGTTAAAGCCTCTGCCTTTGGCTCAGGTCATGATCCCAGGGTCCTGGGATCGAGTCCCACATCAGGCATTCTGCTCAGCAGGAAGCCTGCTTCTCTGTCTCTCTCTGCCTGCCCCTCTGCCTACTTGTGATCTCTGTCTGTCAAATAAATAAATAAAATCTTAAAAAAATAAAATAAAATTTTTAGCTAATTATTTTATCTCCAAGTGTTTACAAGCATATCATGAGTATATTTAGGAAACAAAAATAATTACTTTCCCAAAACATTAACATCTTGTCCTTGATCTAGCTACCTGATTAAGAATGAGGTTAATATCATTCTTTCAATTGGATGGTCAAGTATATATTTTTAGATCATTAAAATGAACTGACACTTTTAAATTGAATTCACTTACTCTGTATTACAAAATGGTAAGTTGTCATTGGAGCATAATTTTTTTTAGAAAATGCAGAACAAGGGACGCCTGGGTGGCTCAATTGGTTAAGCGGCTGCCTTTGGCTCAGGTCATGATCCCAGCGTTCTGGGATCGAGTCCCACATTGGGCTTCTTGCTCAGCAGGGAGCCTGCTTCTCCCTCTGCCTCTGCCTGCCACTCTGTCTGCCTGTGCTCACTCCCGCTCTCTCTCTGATAAATAAATAAAATCTTAAAAAAAAAAAGAAAATGCAGAACAAGTGTTTATTAGACCAGATAGAGTATAGAAGTCCGTGGCATGCCAACAATCCCCATACCAACAACTAGATAAACTAGGGTAAATATATTTTTATAGGCATCAGAGAACTAGAAAATAACTAACTCAGTCTAGACAGTCTACAATACCAGGATGGAGACAAACATTTGGAGGCTGGGCAGCCATTTCCCCAACAGGGCCCCAGAAATGGTTTATTTTGGTCAGTTCATGACAGGATGCACTTTGCATGCAACGGGGTGCTTTTGATTGAGTTCAGTTTGCCAAATATTTTGTTTCTTGATTTAGGTGTCTATTACATGCTTGTTTTCCATTTTTGAAGATTCACTGAACTCTACACTACTGTGTTTGCATTTTTTGTATGCATTTTATACTTCAATTAAATAATTTTAAAAGTAAATGAGGAATAACATCAAAATGCACAAACTAAAATTTTGTAATTTTATGATATCTGGGAATTCGCTGAGTTGAGAAATGGAACAAGGCATAATTTAATGGTGTTTGTAAATAACATTTGATTGAGTATAATTGTGACATGATTTGAATGCATTCATGAGTGTCACTGTTTAATTTTCTGTAATCAAAATTCTTAAAAATACCGTTTGCACAGTGATAAATTCAATGACTTACAAAGCTAGTTCCTTGCCCCTTTTTAGATTTACTGATGAATCTAACAGTATAGCTTGTTTAATCCAACTGACCAGCACTTCTCACTAAGCATGTGACATTACACAAAGAGAAATCTGTCCTTTTCTCTCTGACACTGCTCTAGATTTAATACAACTATAT
>RCUC01136504.1:0-57934 GCA_003697995.1 Taxidea taxus jeffersonii
TCTTTTCAAGTTTTTTGCTTTTCCTTTTTCTCTAAGCTGGAGTCCTTTCCTAGAAGGGAAGCAAAAAAAAAAAAAGAATAAAAAGTACTTTTAACTCTTGAGCAAATTAAAGTCCTGGCCAAACATTTTCCCAGCTTGTGTAGAAGTAAAATTAACTCGCTCAACTGACGTTTTTTGGACTTGCAGACCTTGGTGGTGCTCTGGGCTTGTCTTGAGAACTACCATGCGTTGCAGCAGACATGTTTATATGCAGAAAAGGACAGCTTGTGATAACAGTGGCAGTGCTCTTGCAACTTGCCTATTTCCTGAGCTGCCTAGAAATTATTGAAGACAAACACCGTAGGTGCTTTCATCCTAAAGTCATATGTGTAATCTTTGACTTTGGTTTACAACAATGACGGCAGAGATCTTGCCAGATGTTGAAGGTGTGTCCACGCAACCCCACAGAAGAGAGTATTTGACACGGTCACTCTCTTATTTAGGTGGAAACTTCTAAAAATAAGAGAAATCAATCTTCATGGGTCAAATGTTTTTCGTATTCTATCCTCACTGGCTAAAAGGAAGAATGGGATTTTCCACTCTAGAGATTCTGTTTCTTACATTAGCTCAGGTTGAGAATTCTCTGAGAATCTACGTTACTGATGAACATTTGATTTTGTTTTATTTGGAATGTGTGTTTATTTGAACCCCTCACATGACATTATATTTTCTGTTAAATTTATCAACACATCACAGTTTAATAGGTATAGCTTGTAAAAAAGATTTGTAGATTATTTGTTTAAATTATGGTCACTGGGCTGATTGACTAGCTCTTCTAGAGTAAATGTGCCTAAATAAATTACAAACCGAGATGTTCATTAGTGAATTGGGGGCATGAGGCTAGAAAAGTAAAGCCAGCTGGGTGCACAGAGCTTAGCAGAGCATAGATGTACTCAGGTACCGACATCAGTTACCTGCTCACCAGTCTTTAGTCGAGTAACATTTTTCACTAAATAGTAATAGAAAAGGTTCCATTTTTATGGCCCGTAAGAGTGTGCCATATACATAGTGCTGTATATATGCATTAGATTGCAAAGCTTTCCCCCTTCCATTTTCACTATTTCTAAATACTGTCTAAAATAAAATGATTAAAATGTCACTGGATCCACATGCATTCCATTTTTGCAATAAGCATTTCTTTCTACAAAAGAAAAATGCTGTTTAATTTCAGTGTGATTGTGAATTTTGTAAAATGAGGATGTAATAGCATTTTACTTAAACTTATAGCATCTTCTGCTCATATTGTGTTTCAGAATAGTTCCTTCATAATTAAAGTGTCAAAAAACACATTTGTAACAAGAATGATGAAATTCATTCTGAATAATCCGTCAGCAAATAATAACCTGCATTTCCTGCTCTCAAACAGAATCATTTAATACCTTTCAATCATTTGGTTCTTCCCTCGTTTTTCTTTTTTCTTGTTACTCTTAGAAAATAACTTCCTATAACAGCTTAGAAACTATTTTATGGGCTTAATGGAGGTTTTTCTTTAGCTGGAATGTTATATGGTTAGCAAATGTTTCCATAAATATGTAAAACGCTCTTCCCTGAGTCCCCACTGGATGCCTCTCAACTAGAGCATTTCCAAAACAATAAACAAAGCAAACAAAGAATGCTTCAAAATAATCATAATTTCACATTTCCCCCTCAAAATTGTTCATCTATTTTTCTATCTTATGGGTGAAAACAGACATCATATTGAGGGGAGGGTTTCCTCTCATGTAGAGATGAAGGCAGGTTGGCATTTAGGTGCTCTGCCATATTACGTTTCTGAGATATTGAAGGAGTAACTCAGATTATTTGAGTGCATTTTCTCCATCTCAGATCTTATTTTTATCATTCCCTTTTTAAAAATGATATTCATTTTATATTTACTTTTAAAAATTTAAATTAAAAAAACATACTGTTTATATCTGGGCATGTATGCTCGCTGGGGATTGTGATAAAATGCAAAATGAATAAGCAGGCAATGTCCATGTAAAGAATTTATCTTATATCATGAGAATCTGCTTTGCTTAATATTTTCATGCCACATATGCTTGAAACTTAGCTTTTGGAGAGTTACTGGATGAGGCAATGTATCTCAGGATGATAAACAGATTTATGCAGCACGTACATCCTGACTTTTCACCTCTCTCTCCTTTGCAAGAAGTTTAGTGCAATACTCGGGCTGTACGAGGCACGACAAGATAAATTGTTTTATAGTGTACCTTAAGATTTCACTCCAGTACAGGTCAAGCACAATTGTAAAAGGGAAAAAAGAAAATCTTTTAAAATAATTTATTCTTTTAAAAATGCTTATACCATTCACTGCAGCTGCAGAACCATAATGCTTTCATTAGAGATCACATCTGGGCTGAATTAAAACAGGAGCCTTTCCCAGCCCTGGAGTGCTTGTCAGGTTGAAAGTTTTTCTCATAGCTCCTGAAGCTTTTCCAAAAATCAAGGGCTAAGACAGAGAACAGACCTTGTCACGAGCTGGTACCAGGCTTTAAGTACATTCCTGCTCTGTTATTCACCGTCTGGCTCTAATTTGGAGGTACATCTCCCTTGTGTTCACTTTATTAACTTACATATGACTAGCTCTTTTGTTTAATATGGAAATAAAGAAAACAGGGCTTGTTGAAGAATAGTACCATAGACTGAGGCTTTTATTTTTCCACACATTTGCTTCCCCCCCCCCCATATGTTTGTTCTTTAAAGCAATTTCCCCATAATTGAACCACTTGGATAATTTTTTAAAAGCAGATAATATGTAGAATTCATAACAGACTTTGTTTTCTCCTTTATTTTATAGAAAGGGAGGGGGAGAACTACACAGATTTCAGTGTGTTGTATCTTTTTATATTCTGACCATCAATTTTATTTTAGGATCTCAAAGGAAAAAGTCTATCAATGTTATCCATAGACACAATGATATAAAAGTAAAATTATATAAATTTTGGTGAAATTATTTCAACAATGTATTGTACAGTTGAATAGAATGTCAGCTATTGAGATATCATAACAGTAAGTAAAGACTAGTAGTATATTCAAAAATTTTTAAAAAATTCCCAAGGTGTATTAGGAAGAAATAAACCACCAACCAAAGAGAAAGGGGGCTAAAAAATTATTGGGAATGTGTTTCTGATGGCCAAGAAATGGTAATGCTCCAGATTATTGGTATACAGTAATCCATCCATTTGTACAGCAGACACACCTTTATTAAAATCCCAAATCTTGGGACAAAAGGGAAAGACACATCCTGTGAGGCTCAACATACTGAAAGAGAAACAGGTGCACAAATAGTTATAATGCAGTGTGCTCTCTACTGAAAAACACCTAACTGTCCAGCAGCAGCAGTGATTAACTCCGCCTGAGGAGGTCACCTTTGAGCTGGTCTTTGAAGGTTGAGTAGAAGTTCACTGAACTTTAGAGTAGAGATTTTAGCAAATTTTTAACATTTACTCTCATCTGAATTTACCAGTTGATAGTTTTGTGGGAATAAAGAATGCATCTCACCATACCATTAATGCGCTTTCCACCTTTATTATTAATTCTAAAACTAACATTATTCTGACAAACTCTTTTCCTAGGTGGCATCATAAATTACAAATGTTTATCCTCCTTCTATGTAGGTGGAGCTTACTTTAAGCACATATAACAGGAAAAAAAACTAAAGAGTCAAGTCAACTCAGATGATACATGAGAATGCCAATTGAATTAATCTCTCTGAACCTTAAGTTTTTCATTAAAAAAGATGGGGAGAATACCTATCCCATGGAAGGATGAGGATATAATAAGGTTGTGGATTTTGTGAATGAGGACAATAGCTACCCTGTAATGAAGTAACATTCAGCAAAAATGTCATTCTCTTCTATAAATTTTATCTCTAAATGGGATGAACAAGCCATTGCTCATGCTAGTGCTCTTTTTTCGCTTTCTAATGCTGTATTTCAGGGTATAAGGAAATGTATGTATGATAAACATGAATGTCCATGTGCTTTGACAGATGAATATAGATTGTTTGACAATTATCTTGATATAAAGTAGATTAATGGAAGAACACAAATAATAAAGCTCCTCTAATTTCTAATACCTAGGTATTTAGATTTAATTTCTTGATGAACAAAGTGATTTGTGCATTCCCGTGATATATTTCTCTTCGTTAAAAGTCTTGCAAGCTTCTTTAAGAGCAAGGGTTACCTTTTCCATTGCTTTTACAGGCACTCTCTGAGTACCTAGTAAAATACTCCATCCAAGCCTAGGTGTTCAGTAAGTGTTTGTTGCTTTACTGCCCCTTGTTCTTCAAACTCAGATTTAGGATTTCCCAAAGAGCATTAGCACAATTTTGCCTAGTAGGAAAGACACAAACCAGAGTGCCTGAGTCAAGTCACTTATTTCTGTATGTGTTTATGAAATGTTTTACCAACAAACAAAAATTTTCAAATGTAAAACAAATTAAATGCTATATATAGCACCATTGAGTTTATTTATAAAATAATAAGAACAACCTTCTAATTACATGAGATATCAACATATAAGAGGATACAGTTCGAAAAGTAGATTCCTTCTTCTCCTTCACTGTTCTTTACTTCTGTATTAGACAATCAAGGTAAAATGACTTGTTTTACTTAACAAAGCTGGCTAGCTGTTTTTACAGAAATCCTTTTTCAGTTTATAACTCATGTGAATGTCAATGTCAGAGTAACAACAGCACCACTGGGATGAAATGGATAAAAGACTCCTGGTCAGATGAAATTCTCTTTCCATTAAGATTTGCCCTTCATGTTTTCCATTAAGTATTGTCAACTCAGCTTCTTTCTTCAATGAAAGCAGCCAGTTGATGGATGTTTATGTATAGTATAGCAAAAGATAGGAAAATACTTCTATTTCTATGTGTTTTTACAGTCCTTGAATGGAAACAAAATATGACAGTATTTCTAGGCTACATTGTTTTGCATATGAATTGTGAAATATCTCATTTTTTAGTTGTAAGTTTTGATGCTCTGTGTACATCTACAATAGCATTTTAATCTCTCTAATCTTTTGACCTATTTGTATATTATACTTTATTCAAGTTTACCTAGTGTGAAGTATTAATAAGACTAGATGCATTTCATAGACTTATAAACCCAAGTTTAGAAAATGCAGGGTTTTTTTAGATTTCATTTCTTTATTTCAGAGAGAGAGAAAAGATGAGAGAGAGAGAGCATGAGAGGGAGGGAGAGTCAGAGGAAGAAGCCAATTAAAAGTACAAGAAAAATTGATTTCATTTCTTAGTCAAGTATTTTCCTTTTAACAAGGAATATTTTAAATACCATCTCTGATTATGCTTGATAAGTTTTGGCACTCAAAATTTGTCTTACAGTATTTTTATAATGGTTTTCCATGGACAAGTTAGAAATAGCATCAAGAGCTATGTATTTGAAAGTTAAGGAACATCAAAATCATATGATTTCTTGGCAGTGCTCCTGATCCTGAGGTAGATCCATGAGTATTAAATAGCCTTTGGCACTTAAATAACAAAGTCAAGGAGCATATTTTTCCTTTTCCTAACTAAAAAGATTTTAGAAAAATAATCACCAAGAAATATTGTTTTTTTCCTTCTTCAAATTTCTCTAGGGTAAATTAGCTACATACTTAGAACAAAGTATCATTTTCACCAAAAGGAAGACAGTTAAAGAATTAACAGATCATATCAAGGGATATACAGGAAGGTCAAGAAAATTATAGTAAATTTGCCATGAGAGGGTGGCAGTTGGAAAAACAAAGAAGGGCCTAAGAAATATCTTGAAGTGAAAAATCAGTAAACTTTGTGATGTATTAGATTTGAGAAGCTAAAATGTCAGTTTAACAGCAATACTTCTAGCATTGACCCCTTGGAAGCCCTGCTGATTATAGAAGGCAATATTCATTGCATGCAGAAAAGGCACCTCAGATTTCTTCCTATCCCACCCTCTGCCATATTTATTCAGTCACCAAACTAGGCTGTTAAATCATCTCTGTCAAACTTGTCCCTAACTTTCCACCTTTACAACCAACACATGAAATAGCCTTTGAACTAGTCTCCGTCTTGTAGACTGGCTCAAGGTTCACTACCATGTTAGAGATATTCCAACTGAGAAGATACAGACCTGTCATATAACTGCAATGGCTTCCCTGAACTGTCAGGACAAAATCAATCTCTTTTCTCTAACAACCAAATTACCCTTCAGAAGCTCTATCTGCCTTCTTGCTTCTCCAACTGCTTGCACTTCTTCAGATACATACAAGGATTTGATATTTCTGTCCTCTTCCATATGTGGCTAACTCTTGACACTCCTTCCCTAGTCTTCTGGTCAGTTCCTATTTATCTTTAGGTTTTGTTTCCGCCATCCAAGCATCACCTTCCCTGGGAGTCCTTCCTCTGCGTTTCTCTATCTTAATCACTGATGTTGCACTGAGTACAGATAAAGATTCTAAGTATTTTCAAGATAACGAGCTCTTTGAAAACAAGGAGTGAATTTTTTGTATTTTGTAAACCCAGGCAGGGGTCAAACCCAACATTTAGTGAAAAGTGAGTGTTCAAAAAATATATTTAATGCACTAATTAATGAATGGGAGTGAAGTAATAATTATAAGAAAGTTTAAGTCAATTTGAGATAATGTGTATGCACTTTTAATTGTCTTTGCACAGTAGAGGCCATACTGAGCATATAGGTGTTCAGTATTCAGTGCCACAAAAAGAAGGTGTATTTTGGAGATACAAGTTAGGTTTACCTGACATTTTCAGCTTGAAAGTATGCATTTCATATAAAGAAAAAAGTTGTCAACTTGTGCTGTATCTAACCCTCTGATTCTTTAAATTGTTCTTTTTTTTAAATATTTTTTAAAGATTTTATTTATTTATTTGTCAGAGAGAGAGCGCAGGAGCGAGTACAGGCAGACCGAGTGGCAGGCAGAGGCAGAGGGAGAAGCAGGCTCCCTGCCAGCAAGGAGCCCGATGTGGGACTCCATCCCAGGACGCTGGGATCATGACCTGAGCCGAAGGCAGCCGCTTAACCAACTGAGCCACCCAGGCGTCCCTCTTTAAATTGTTCTGAGAGGGCGCCTGGGTGGCTCAGTGGGTTAAAGCCTCTGCCTTCAACTCAGGTCATGATCCCAGGGTCCTGGGATCGAGCCCCACATCGGGCTCTCTGCTCAGCAGGGAGCCTGCTTCCCTTCCTCTCTCTGCCTGCCTCTCTGTCTACTTGTGATCTCTGTCAAATAAATAAATAAATAAAACTTAAAAAAAAAAATAAAAAAAGAAAAAAAAATAAATTGTTCTGAGAAGGACACTTAATTGTTCAGTGCTTTATGTTTTCCTTTCTGGGAAAGCATACTGATAGTTTCATATCTCTATTTCCTTAAAATGGGGTAATTAACAAATTGTACAGTCTGGTTTTCTGAAAAATGAAGCAAAACATCCTATATATTTAATATTTTTATATACACCATGTACTTATGTAGAAGAAAATAGCTATGCAGTATTTTCTATTTTCTGTCATACACCTAATATTTCAGAATTTCAATCAATCTTGATTGTCACCAATATTTCTGATCTCAGGAAAGAGCACTGCCGTCCATGAAGTTGCCTCCCCTCCCCCCCGCCAAATGTCATGATTTTTATTCTTCCTTCTTCATTATTGCTTATATTTATTTACCAACTCTCATACATCCTATATCCTAAACCATGCACATTACCAACGCCCTAACCTGGGCCACCATTAGTGTTCAGCTAGACTGTTGGAATAGACTTCTAGTTGACTCCCATTTTCCCAGTAATGCTCTTTTCTAAAATATTCTTAAAACTGTAGCACAAGCAACCAAGAATACTTTATCCAGCTAGGTTATCATTGAAAATAGAAGGAGAGATAAAAAGCATTCAGGACAAACAAAAACTGAAAGAGTTTGTAAACACCAAACCAGCTCTACAGGAAATATTGAAAGGGGTCCTCTAAGCAAAGAGAGACCCTAAAAGTAGTATCAGAAAGGAACAGAGACAATATACAGTAACAATCACCATACAGGCAATACAATGGCACTAAATTCATACCTCTCAATAGTTACCCTGAATGTAAATGGGCTAAATGCCCCAATCAAAAGACACAGGGTTTCAGAATGGATAAAAAAACAAAACCCATCCATATGCTGCCTACAAGAAACTCATTTCAGACCTGAAGACACCTCCAGATTGAAAGTGAGGGGGTGGAAAACAATTTACCATGCTAATGGACATCAGAAGAAAGCTGGTGTGGCAATCCTTATATCAGATCAATTAGATTTTAAGCCAAAGACTATAATAAGAGATGAGGAAGGACACTACATCATACTCAAAGGGTCTGTCCAACAAGAAGATCTAACAATTTTAAATATCTATGCCCCTAACATGGGAGCAGCCAACTATATAAACCAACTAATAACAAAATCAAAGAAACACATTGACAAGAATACAATAATAGTTGGAGACTTTAACACACCCCTCACTGAAATGGACAGATCATCCAAGCAAAAGATCAACAAGGAAATAAAGGTCTTAAATGACACACTGGACCAGATGGACATCACAGATATATTCAGAACATTCCACCCCAAAGCAACAGAATACACATTCTTCTCTAGTGCCCATGGAACATTCTCCAGAATAGATCACATCCTGGGTCATACATCAGGTCTCAACAGGTATCAAAAGGTTGGGATCATTCCCTGCATATTTTCAGACCACAATGCTCTGAAGCTAGAACTCAATCACAAGAGGAAATTTGGAAAGAGCACAAATACATGGAGACTCAACAGCATCCTTCTAAAGAATGAATGGGTCAACCAGGAAATTAAAGAAGAATTGAAAAAAACCATGGAAACAAATGATAATGAAAACACAGCGGTCCCAAATCTGTGGGACACAACAAAGGCAGTCCTGAGAGGAAAATATATAGCCATACAAGCCTATCTCAAGAAACAGGAAAGGTCTCAAATACACAACCTAACCCTACACCTAAAGGAGCTCGAGAAAGAACAACAAAGAAAGCCTAAACCCAGCAGGAGAAGAGAAATAAGAAAGATCAAAGCAGAAATCAATGAAATAGAAAACAAAACAAAACAAAAAAAACACAATAGAACAAGCCAACGAAACTAGGAGCTGGTTCTTTGAAAGAATTAATAAGATTGATAAACCCCTGGCCAGACTTATCCAAAAGAAAAGAGAAAGGACCCAAATAAATAAAATCATGAATGAAAGAGGAGAGATCACAACCAACACCAAAGAAATACAAACAATCATAAGAACATATTATGAGCAACTCTATGCCAACAAATTTGACAATCTGGAAGAAATGGATGCTTTCCTAGAGACATATAAACTGCCAAAACTGAACCAGGAAGAAATAGAAAACCTGAATAGGTCCATAACCAGTAACGAGATTGAAACAGTCATCAAAAATCTCCAAACAAACAAAAGCCCAGGGCCAGATGGCTTCCCAGGGGAACTCTATCAAACATTTAAAGAAGAATTAATTCCTATTCTCCTGAAACTGTTCCAAAAAATAGAAATGGAAGGAAAACTTCCAAACTCATTTTATGAGTCCAGCATCACCTTGATCCCCAAACCAGACGAGGATCCCATCAAAAAAGAGAATTACAGACCAATATCCTTGATGAACACAGATGCGAAAATTCTCACCAAAATACTAGCCAATAGATCCAACAGTACATGAAAAGGATTATTCACCACGACCAAGTGGGATTTATTCCAGGGCAGCAAGGTTGGTTCAACATCTGCAAATCAATCAATGTGATACAATACATTAACAAAAGAAAGAACAAGAACCATATGATACTCTCAATAGATGCTGAAAAAGCATTTGACAAAGTGCAACATCCCTTCCTAATCAAAACTCTTCAAAGTGTAGGGATAGAGGGCATATACCTCAATATTATCAAAGCCATCTATGAAAAACCCACCACAAGTATCATTCTCAATGGAGAAAAACTGAGAGCTTTTCCGTTAAGGTCAGGAACACGGCAGGGATGTCCACTATCACCACTGCTATTCAACATAGTACTAGAAGTCCTAGCCTCAGCAATCAGACAACAAAAAGAAATGAAAGGCATCCAAATCAGCAAAGAAGAAGTCAAACTATCGCTCTTTGCAGATGATATGATATTATATGTGGAAAACCCAAAAGGCTCCACTCCAAAACTGCTAGAGCTTGTAGAGGGATTCAGTAAAGTGTCAGGATATAAAATCAATGCACAGAAATCAGTTGCATTTCTTAACACCAACAACAAGACAGAAGAAAGAGAAATTAAGGAGTTAATCCCATTTACAATTACACCCAAAACCATAAGATACCTAGGAATAAACCTAACCAAAGAGGCAAAGAATCTATACTCAGAAAACTACAAAGTACTCATGAAAGAAATTGAGGAAGACACAAAGAAATGGAAAAATGTTTCATGCTCATGGATTGGAGGAATAAACATTGTGAAAATGTCTATGCTACCTAAAGCTATCTACACATTTAATGGAAGGCCTACCAAAATCCTATCCAATTTTTTCAAAGTAATGGAACAAATAATCCTAAAATTTATATGGAACCAGAAAAGACCTCGAATAGCCAAAGGAATATTGAAAAAGAAAGCCAAAGTGGGTGGCATCACAATTCCAGACTTCAAGCTCTACTACAAAGCTGTCATCATCAAGACAGTATGGTACTGGCACAAAAACAGACACATAGATCAATGGAACAGAATAGAGAGCCCAGAAATAGACCCTCAACTCTATGGTCAACTAATCTTCGACAAAGCAGGAAAGAACATCCAATGGAAAAAAGACAGCCTCTTCAACAAATAGTGTTGGGAAAATTGGACAGCCACATGCAGAAAAATGAAATTGGACCATTTCCTTACACCACACATGAAAATAGACTCAAAATGGATGAAGGACCTCAACGTGAGAAAGGAATCCATCAAAATCCTTGAGGAGAACACAGGCAGCAACCTCTTCGACCTCAGCCGCAGAAACTTCTTCCTAGGAACAACGCCAAAGGCAAGGGAAGCAAGGGAAAAAATGAACTATTGGGACTTCATCAAGATCAAAAGCTTTTGCACAGCAAAGGAAACAGTCAACAAAACCAAAAGACAACTGACAGAGTGGGAGAAGATATTTGCAAACGACATATTAGATAAAGGGCTAGTATCCAAAATGTATAAAGAGCTTAGCAAACTCAACACCCAAAGAACAAATAATGCAATCAAGAAATGGGCAGAGGACATGAACAGGCATTTCTGCAAAGAAAGCATCCAGATGGCCAACAGACACATGAAAAAGTGCTCCACATCACTGGGCATCAGGGAAATACAAATCAAAACCACAATGAGATACCACCTCACACCAGTCAGAATGGCTAAAATGAACAAGTCAGGAAATGACAGATGCTGGCGAGGATGTGGAGAAATGGGAACCCTCTTACACTCTTGGTGGGAATGCAAGCTGGTGCAACCACTCTGGAAAACAGCATGGAGGTTCCTCAAAAAAATTGAAAATAGAGCTACCTTATGACCCAGCAATTGCACTACTGGGTATTTACCCTAAAGATACAAACATAGTGATCCGAAGGGGCACGTGTACCCTAATGTTTATAGCAGCAATGTCCACAATAGCCAAGTTATGGAAAGAACCTAGATGCCCATCAACAGATGAATGGATAAAGAAGAAGTGGTATATATATATACAATGGAATACTATGCAGTCATCAAAAGAAATGAAATCTTACCATTTGCGATGACATGGATGGAACTAGAGGGTATTATGCTTAGCGAAATAAGTCAATCGGAGAAGACAACTATCACATGATCTCCCTGATATGAGGAAGTGGAGATGCAATGTGGGTGGGGGTTAAGCGGGTAGGAAAAGAAATAATGAAGCAGGATGGAATCGGGAGGGAGACAAACCAAAAGAGACTCTTAGTGTCATAAAACAAACTGAGGGGGGTGAGGGGGGAGGGGTATTGGGAGAGGGGAGTGGGCTTACATTATATGTTTAAACAAAAAAAATATATAAATTAAAAAAAACCCTGTAGCACAAAAAAAACCCAGTGCTCACATCTTACCATGTTACTCCTCTCTTTAAAGTCATTCAATGCTGTCAGTGGCTTCCAATTTTTTAACTTAGCTTTTAAGGTCTAAGCTTTATCTGTGACATCTCCTCACCTTGTACTCTATACTCTTAGTATATGAAAATTATTTTTTCTTCCTTGAATTTTCTACTCTGTCTGGAGAATGGACGTGGGCAGGTGTTGTTTCTTAGTCCTAATGCCCTCTTCCCCATCTCTTTTTGGGGTAACTTCCACTCATCATTTAGTTAAAAGTTCGAACTTTACTTTTTCCATGAGGCCTTCCTGGTTGCTTGACTTTCAGCCACCCAATCTCAGAAAACATCATACTCTTATTTTTAACACTTAGCACATTTCATTATTTTTGTTTGTTTGGTATCTTCTTCTTTCCAGATGGGCAATAAGATCCATAAGGACAATGCTTTTGCTCAGTGCATTGCAAAATGCCAGACACACAGTATGTACTCAATAAAAGTTTTTAGAATACAGTGAATTGATTCTGGATACACAAGACATTTTTTCTCTGCATGAAGTTGATCTTAGCAGTTGTTTCTGATAACTTTATTTACTTGAAAAATAAAGAACATGAAAATTTTATTTAATCTCTGCAAAATTCTTGGTTTCTTGTTTGGAATAAAATAGAGAAATATGAAATAAATTAACAGAACTTGAGTCCCCATTGCTTCAAATTTTAAGTAACCAAAAAGACGGTATTTAAGAAAACTAAAAGGGAAGCTACAAATATTACTTTAATTATTAAAAGTGACCTAGCTCTTGTCACTTGCTTTTGTCAGTCTTGTTTGTCTGTTTTTGTTTGTATACCTTATAAATCTTACCTTTGGGACTCATTCTGTCTGGGTCTTCTCTATTTTTTTCTGTCTCTCTCTCTCTCTCTATTCCTTTTTTTCTCTTTTTTCTTTCTTTTTGGTGGTGACTTCCGATTGCTCAGAAGCATTCCAGGGAGCACCTTGCCTGGATCATGGCTGATATATTCAGCTACACATCCCCTCAACCACCTCTCACCAAAATGAATAGGAGGAGGAATGCCCAACGGAGGAAAAATCCAGTGGCTGTGCACTCTCCATCAGAGCTATTGGATATGGACATAAACAGTATGTCAGAAAGGGAATTCAGGGTAACAATTATCCAGGCAATGGCTAGGTTGGAGAAAACCATTAATTACAATATGGAATCAATCAGGGCAGAAGTGAAAGCCACCTGGGAAGAAGTTAAAAATGCTATCAATGAGATCCAATCTAATCTAAACTCTCTAACAGCTAGACTAACCAAGGCAGAAGATAGAATTAGTGATCTAGAGGATGAAATGATAGAGAAAAAGGATCAGGAGGAGGCCTGGAACACACAGCTTAGAAACCATGAAAACAGAATTAGGGAAATAAATGACACCATGGAACAATCCCACGTCAGAATTTTGGGATTCCTGAAGGGGAGGAGAAAGAAAAAAGGCTAGGAGATATAGTTGAACAAATTCTCTATGAAAATTTTCCCAATCTGGGTAATGGAACCCATGTTCATCTCCTAGACACAGAAAGATCACCCCCCAAGATCATAGAATGTAGAAAGACATTGAATACCTGATTGTGGAACTGTTGAATCATAATTTTTTTTAAAGATTTTATTTATTTATTTGATAGACAGAGATTACACAAGCAGGCAGAGAGTCAGGCAGAGAGGGGAGGGGAGAAGCAGGCTCCCTGCTAAGCAGAGAGCCCAATGCGGGACTTGATCCCAGGACCCCGGGATCATGACCCGAGCCGAAGGCAGCGGCTTAACCCACTGAGCCAACCAGGCACCCCTGTTGAATCATAATTTAAGACAGGAGTTCTTGAGGGCAGCTAGGGGGAAGAGATTCCTTATGTACAGAGGAAGGTTCACCAGAATAACGGCAGACCTGTCCACAGAAACCTGGCAAGCCAGAAAGGGCTGGCAAGACATATTCAGGGCATTAAATGAGAAGAACATGCAGTCAAGAATACTTTATCCAGCAAGGCTGACATTCAAAATGGATGGAGCGATAAAGAGCTTCCAAGACCAGCAAGATTTAAAAGAGTATGTGACCACCAAGCCAGCACTACAAGAAATATTAAGGGGGGCTCTATAAAAGAAGAAAGAGCCCAGGAGTGTCATAGAACAGAAATGTACAGAGACAATCTATAGAAACAAGGACTTCACAGCCAACATGATGTCAATAAAAATGTATCTTTCAATGATCACATTCAACATGAATGGCCTAAATGCTTCCATAAAATGGCACAAGGTTGCAGATTGGATAAAACAAGAGGACCTGCCCGTATGTTGTCTACAAGAGACCCATTTTGAAGCTAAGGGTACATCCAGGCTGAAAGTGAAGGGATGCAGAAGTATCTTTCATGCAATGGGCCTCAAAAGAAAGCTTGGGTAGTGGGGCACCTGGGTGGCTCAGTGGGTTAAGCCTCGCCTTCAGCTCAGGTCATGATCTCAGGGTCCTGGGATCGAGCCCCACATGAGGCTCTCTGCTCAGCAGGGAGCCTGCTTCCCCCGCTCTCTCTGCCTGACTAGCTACCTACTTGTGATCTCTATCAAATAAATAAATAAAATCTTAAAAAAAAAAAGAATGTTTGTATCAACCAGGAAATCAAAGAAGAACTTAAATGCTTCATGGAAACCAATGAGAATGAAGACACTTTGGTCTAAAACCTATGGGATATAGCAAAGGCAGTCCTAAGGGGGAAGTACATAGCCATCCAAGCCTCCTTCAAAAGAACTGAAAAATCCAGAATACACCAGCTCTCTTTACACCTTAAAGAACTGGAGAATCAACAACAAATTAAGCCAACCCCCCACACAAGAAGGGAAATAATCAAGATTAGAGCAGAGATCAATGAGATAGAGACTAGAGATACAGTAGAACACATCAATGAAACTAGAAGCCGGTTTTTTGAAAGAATCAATAAGATCAATAAACCATTGGCCAAACTAATCAAAAAGAGAGAGAGAGAGAGAGAGAGACAGAGAGACAGGACCCAAATAAATAAAATTTTGAGTGAAGAGATTTCATGACTAATACCAAGGAAATAGAAACAATCATCAGAAATTATTATCAATAGTTATATGCCAATAAGTTAAGCAACCTAGACGAAATGGATGCATTTCTGGAAACCTATAAACTCCAAAACTGAATCAGGAAGAAACTGACAACCTGAATAGATCAATATCTAGTAACGAGATTGAAGTGATCAAAAACCTCCCAAAAAACAAGAGCCTAGGACCTGACGGATTCCCTGGAGAATTCTATCAAACATTCAAAGAAGAAATAATACCTATTCTCCTGAAGCTGTTTCAAAAAGTAGAAACAGAAGGAAAACTTCCAGACCCTTTTTATAAAGCCAGCATTGCCCTGATGCCCAAACCAGGCAAAGACCCCACCAAAAAGGAGAATGTCAGACCAATATCCATGATGAATATGGATGCTAAGATTCTCAACAAGATCCTAGCTAATAGGATCCAACAGTATATTAAAAAGGTTATCCACAATGACGAGGTGAGATTTATCCATGGAATGCAAGGGTGGTTCAACATTTGCAAATAAATCAATGTGATAGAACAAATCAATAAGAGAAGAATGAAGAACCACATGGTCCTCTCAATTGATGCAGAAAAAGCATTTGACAATCCATTCCTGATCAAAACACTTCAAAGCATAGGGATAGAGGGAACATTCCTCAACTTCATAAAATCTATGAGAAACCCACAGCGAATATCATCCCCAATCGGGAAAAGTTGACAGCCTTCCCTTTGAGATCAGGAACTTGACAAGGATGCCCACTCTTGCCACTCTTGTTCAACATAGTATTAGAAGTCCTAGCAACAGCAATCAGACAACAAAAATAAATAAAATGTATTCAAATTGGCAATGAAGAAATCAAACTCTCTCTCTTTGCAGATGACATGATACTTTATATGGAAAACCCAAAAGACTCCACCCCCAAACTACTAGAACTCATACAGCAATTCAGTAATGTGGCAGGATACAAAATAATGGACAGAAATTAGTTACTTTCTTATACACTAACAATGAAATTATAGAAAGGGAAATTAGAGAATCAATTCCATTTACTATAGCACCAAGAACCATAAGATACCTGGGAATAAACCTAACCAAAGAAGTGAAGTATCTGTACTCAAGGAACTACAGAACACTCATGAAAGAAATTGAAGAAGACAAAAGAAGATGGCAGACAATTCCATGGTCATGGATCGGAAGAATAAACATTATTAAAATGTCTATACTGCCTAGAGCAATCTATACTTTCAATGCCATTCTGATCAAAATTCCACCGGCATTTTTCAAAGAGCTGGAACAAACAATCCTAAAATTTGCATGGAACCAGAAGAAACCCCGAATTGCTAAGGAAATGTTGAAAAAGGAAAACAAACCTGGGGGCATCACATTGCCCAATTTCAAGCTTTACTACAAAGCAGTGATCACCAAGACAGCATGGTACTGGCACAAAAAGAGACATATAGACCAGTGGAATAGAGTAGAGAGCCCAGATATGGACCCTCAATTCTATGGTCAAATAATCTTCAACATAGCAGGAAAAAATATACAGTGGAAAAAAGACAGTCTCTTCAATAAGTGGTGCTGGGAAAATTGAACAGCTATATGTAGAAGAATGAAACTCAATCATTCTCTTACACCATACACAAAGATAAATTCGAAATGGATAAAAAACCTCAACTTGAGGCAGGAATCCATCAGAATCCTAGAGGAGAACATAGGCAGTAACCTCTTTGACATCGGCCACAGCAACTTCTTTCAAGATATGTCTCCAGAGGTAAAGGAAACAAAAGGGAAAATGAACTTTTGGGACTTCATCAAGATCAAAACTTCTGCACAGCAAAGGAAACTGTCAATAAAACAAAGAAGCAACCCATGGAACGGGAGAAGATATTCGCAAATGACACTATAGACAAAGGGCTGATACCCAAGATCTATAAAGAACTCCTCAAACTCAACACACACAAAACAGATAATCACGTCAACAAATGGGCAGAAGACATGAACAGACACTTCTCCAAAGAAGACATACAAACAGATATCAGACACATGAAAAAATGTTTATCATCATTAGCCATAAGGGAGATTCAAATTAAAACCACATTGAAATACCACCTTACACCAGTTGGAATGGCCAAAATTAACAAGACAATAAACAACAAATGTTGGACAGGGTGTGGAGAAAGGGGAACCCTCTTACACTGTTGGTGGGATTGCAAGTTTGTGCAGCCACTTTGGAAAACAGTGTGGAGATTCCTTAAGAAATTAAAAATAGAGCAACCCTATGACCATGCAATTGCACTACTGAGTATTTACCCCAAAGATACAGATGTAATGAAAAGAAGGGCCACCTCTACCCCAATGTTCATAGCAGCAATGGCCACAGTGACCAAACTGTGGAAAGAACCAAGATGCCCTTCAACTGATGAATGGATAAAGAAGTTATGGTCCATATATACAATGGAGTATTATGCCTCCATCAGAAAGGATGAATACCCAATTTTTATATCAACATGGATAGGACTGGAAGAGATTATGATGAGTGAAATAGGTCAAGAAGAGAGTCAATTATCATATGGTTTCACTTATTTGTGGAGCATAAGGAATAACACAGAGGACATTGGCAGAAGGAGAAGAGAAGTGAGTTGGGGGAAACCAGAGGGGGAGACAAACCACGAGAGACTGTGGACTCTGAGAAACAAACTGAGAGTTTTAGATGGGAGGAGGGTGGGGGGTTGGGTGAGCCTGGTGGTGGGTCTTAGGGAGGGCATGTATTGCATGGACCACTGGGTGTGGTGCATAAACAATGAATTTTGGAACACTGAAAAGAAATAAAATAAAATGAAATAAAAAGGAAAAAAAAAACAAAAATAAAAGTAAAAGTGACCCAGCTTTCAAATTTGGAAGGTCAATTACATATAAAAGCACTTAACCCTCTAACTTTAAGTGTAGCTTACACTTCCTTACTACTTTTTCATCTCAGTGCAGTGAACCGGTTTCCTTTTTTCTAATGGAGTTTTTTTAAAGGTGAACTTAAATTATGTCAAATTATGGCATGGTGCTTGAATCCTTTCCAGGAGTCTCCTTAAAATCCTTTCTTACTAGGTTTCAATCTTGTTGCAATCCCTTTGACTGGAGTGACTGCAAATTAGTATGAAAACCACTGACCTCTTCCTCCCTGCTAATATTGTTAGAATGAAGCTACAATGGCACCTCTCAGGATAACCAAATTAGAGCAGTTCACATAAGGCAGACATGCATACAAATGTACTTTATTTACCAGATGTATCCCGCAACAGGAAAATGACAGCCATTCAGATAAAATGCTTTTATTATTTACTTTCAACAAGTATCTATAGCTGTGGCATGACTATTGTTGAATCATTTCAATAATCTTGTTACAGGGCTGGTAATAAAAGAAAAAGCACTTCAGCAGAGAGAAATGACCTGCCTCCTGACATCTTCAGAGGTACTGGATGACAGTGATATGTAGATTACTTTTCTGTTCAACCAGCAAGAACATTGCCAGACCTTTTTTAGTCCAGTTTATTTCCTCAAAGCACTGATGTATGGTTGACAAGAAAGACAGGAAGCACCCCTGCAATTTCACCACTGCCAGTAGGTGTAGCAGTTGGTGTAGTTTGACATGTGAAGAAGATGGAGGCATCCTTGGAAAAAGCTGTCCAGGTACCAAAGATGTAATGACTTTGGCAAAGACTGTATCTTCTACACATAAGCAAACACTGATGGATAATGATGCTTTGAAACATAAAAGGAAATTGACCTTCTTAAATTAAGCAGGGATAGGTATCTCACAATTTATGTGTATGCTTTACCTTTCAAGACTCAATATGTAAGTAATGTTTAAGTATTTTTTCCTGTGGTAACAGCTAGAAGACAGAGATGTAATATCCATTCATCCTCACCTAAGAAGTGGCAAGAAACTTAGCAAGTCCTAACATTTACAAATTGTATTGTATCTCTCTCCTCTTTATTCGGTCTGTTACTTCTCAGATAATCTTGGTATCAGAAAGAGGAGAGAAGCTCTTTTGTTGACTCACCTTTTTCCAGTAATATCACACTGTTCCATTTGATACATGAACTATTGTCACATTGAAAAATGTGGAGTCATGGACCAGCAAATATGAAACCAGTGTATCAAGTAAAACAAAACAAAGTGAACAAACAAAAAAGACTCAGTGATTTTAAGGTTATATACCAAAGTGTTTTTATCTGCATCTTTAGAATATAGTGGTTACCAACTCAACATCAACATCTTGGATCTAAAATTTCCAATGGAATTGGCTCTTTGATTATTTATGCTATAAAACATGTTCTGTTCTCCTTTTTGCACATAAAAAGAGGGAAGTTAATAGTTGGTAAATTGACTGGATTCTCCCAATGCTATATGTGTGGTTAGAAGGTTAATTAGCTGAATGAAAATGTCCTAAATTTACTTGGTAGGTGAACCTGACTTGTCCTAAAGGAAAGGAACCTAGCAACATCAGTGTTGGGAAGTACAATCAGCTCAACTAAGAAGTCAGGGGCCAGCCCTAGAACTCCCTACAATCTCCCATCTATTTCTTTCTTTCCATATTATTATAATGTATTAATATTTTATGATAAATATCACATCATTTCTGCTTAGTAAGGTGATCATTCATGAGACAACCCATTTCTCCATATGAGAAATCTTAAAGCATTTATAACCCCCAATTACAAGACTAGATTGCAGGATTACCATACTTTAAGTCAGAAGAGTTGGGTTCAGTTCCTAACTATGTTATTAACTCTGTGATCTTTGGCTTTCTGCGTCTCAGTACTTTTTCTTTTTTTCTCTTTTTTTTAAGATTTTATTTATTTGAGAGAGAGCGAGCCAGAGTCAAAGCACAAACAGAAGGAGGGGCAGAGGGAGAGGAAGAAGGAGACTCCCCACTGATTGGGGAGACCGACATGGGGCTTGATCCCAGGGTCCTGAGATCATGACCTGAGCCAAAGGCAGACACTTAATCAAATGAGCCACCCAAGTGGCCCAATATTTTTTCAATAATAAGATGATGGTAGTATTTTTTGAGGATTAAATGCTGTTACTAAGCAAATTATAATGAGTTATGCAGCTCTTATTTTTAAAAAAAATTAAAAAAAAATTTTAATAAATATATAATGTATTATTAGCCCCAGGGTTACAGGTCTGTGAATCGCCAGGTTTACACATTTCACAGCACTCACCATAGTACATAGCCTCCCCAATGTCCATAGCCCCACCACCCTCTCCCCCCCCCACCACCCTCAGTTTGTTTTGTGACATTAAGAGTCTCTTATGGTTTGTCTCCCTCCCGATCCCATCTTGTTTCATTTATTCTTTTCCTACCCCCCAAACCCCTAGCATTGCATCTCCACTTCCTCATATCAGGGAGATCATATGATAGTTGTCTTTCTCTGATTGACTTATTTCACTAAGCACAAATCCCTCTAGTTCCATCCATGTTGTTGCAAATGGCAAGATTTCATTTCTTTTGATGGCTGCATAGTATTCCACTATATATATATATATATATATATATATATATGTATATGTATATATGTATATACACACACACACACACATATATATATATATATATATATACACACACTACATCTTCTTTATCCATTCATCTGTTGATGGACATCTAGGTTCTTTCCATAGTTTGGCTATTGTGGACATTGCAACTGGTATTTTTTTATTATTCTTACCAAAGTTTTTATGGGAATTTAATTCTAATTGCATTAGCATTGCTTACCCCTTGATGGGATTTGTGATCCTAGGAACAAGAAGAGATTAAGCTTTACCAAGTATGTACCTAGTCTACATAACTGAGGAGTAGCTTTAGTTCCTAGTATTTTCCACAACAGTACTCTGAGGTAATTTTGCCCCTTTATTGATGAAGGAAGAAACCAAGACCTGGAGATGCATTACTTTGCTAGTTGTTGATACAGCAATTGGCAGAGTCAGGTTTGGGCCTATTTCAATGTGTCTCCATTGTACCATTCTAGAAAATAGCCATTCAAATAGCTGATATAAAGTTGCATAAACTAAAGTGGGCTTATGTAGAACAGGCCCATGGATAGTCCTCTCACTGATAGTAACATACCCATCAAAAAATATTCCAGATCACTGACAGATCAATAGTGAAGAATTGATAGCTTTATATTACAAGATGCTGTTCTAAAATATGATATGATGTATTATTGGCTAGCTTAGATATAAGCTACTTTATAGCATTAAACAGAACATTTTGCCCCAATTATGTGAATATATATCTATATATAGATATCTATATTCACACATATATATAACTAAAATATTCTCTGTATCTAGTATAGTATGAATAAGTACTAATGCTAGTGATAGGTATTAATAGTTATAGGTATTACTATTAATATAGTTTATTACAATTGAATTTAATTAAACTTAAAGCAACATATATTTAACATTTTTTTGGTTATCTCTTAAATCTTGAAGTGACCTCATGATGAATATGGATAGTATATATGAAGACCAAATATTCTTATTTGATTTGAAACATGCTCGGTCAATGATTTGCAGAAGAACTAGAACACTGAGGATATTGTGTGGCTCATAGCAATTTCTTAGAAGGTGCTGGGGTCTTTTGATTGAACAGCAAGAACATTTATCAAATTCATATCCTGACCTCATCTGTCTTTCTCTGGGGAGATAACATCTTATAGAAATTGTAACAGAGAGAGCATTCTCATTTCCACGGAATAAACATAATTACAATATTAAGGCTAATAATCATTCAGGAAGATCTCAGGAGCTGGATCATCCAAAAAAAAAAAAAAAAGAAAGAAATTCTCCAGCTAGCGAACACTTTATGTGTGTGTGTGTGACTCAAAACCCACTAGTCCTAGGCTGGAACTTTATCAGTGACATTGCCAGTTGGAAGCTATCCATTCCATCCTACACCTGAGGATTTGGAGTCTTCTGACTCTCCAATTCATGACCCATGACTACAACTTGACTCTTTAGCCACACATGGCTATATATTTGACTTTTCCACACGTGGCTTCAGTGACCAGATTCTAAAATGAAATATAGCTCCCGGACTCAATCCTCAGCACCTACACTTGTTGCCTGCTTGCACTTAGCTTTGCTTATGGACTTTCCTCTCTTGACTCAGGCACCCACTCCAGCCTTATGAAACAGGTGGCCCTGAATCAACCTGGATGACTGCTTAGTAATGCCTCACATGGTCCCACAATAAAAAGTGAGATGGCATAGAAGCAGCATTTGAAACAGAAATTACTAGTATGTACTCCTTACATTAACCCAGTCTTAAATATGGTAATAATAACATTTTAGAAATTATTAACATTTATTGTGCACATACTTAATACATTTCCATCATTGTGCTGTGGGCTCTGTCTACATTAATCTTTTGAATCTGTCTAATAATCCCATGGTTATGGATGTTATTAGAATAAGCCATATGAAATTGCTGGATTTTGACAAGGCTTGACCTTGTCAAAACTGACCTTGACAAAACTGGCTATTTTCACATGGTTGATGCAAATGTTAGCCCCATTTGACAGATGAGAAATCTGAGGCATGAAAGAAAAAACTTCTTGTAGGTCACGGTTGTAATTGCTAGAACCACAAAAAAGAAATGTATAATGGCTTTATACTTTTCTTTCCCATGTGCTCCACGGGTTTTGTAGCACATCAGCTTCTCAGTCTTGCAGACATCTACCCCCACCCCAATTTGAAATTCCTTTTGATCAACTGCTTGGAGCCAACAACCAACAACCAGCTGTCAAACACATAATTCCTTCAGCCTAAGCAACTTTTACATTGATCGAAATAATTTATGAGAAAGAATCATGTAAAATGTGGAGTGGGAAATTTAATCAACTCAACTATAAACAAGCCATCGTGCCATATATATCGGTTCAAACTACTTCAAATATTCAGCATGTGGGCCATAAATATAGCACTTATCCAAAAATTAGGAAAAGCAGCTATATAATTTAAACACAGCATAGATTAGCCAAGTTAGACCATCCCTAATGAATGAAATGAAATAACTTTTAGCTATCTCCACATGTTTATAGCAGACTGTAAAGTAATTTCCCCTTTGTTGAGAACTTTGAGTATACATTTTCCTGTCAGACTTCCTGACTGTACAGGTTGGAAGTGGAGTCCAACTGAGAATTCTGCAGGTGATGCAATTAGTGTGGGGGCACTGTGGAATCTTTGCAGAACTGCCAATTAGCACTTAAAAAAATTATTTGCTCCTGGTACAAAGACAAAGAGATAGACAATAAATTTAGAAAAGCTGTTGTTACATTTCAGAGTCTTGTGTTTTCAGAACAAATGGGGATACTTTCAGGCTCTCAGGGCTGGTCCTACTAAGTCATATTAATTCAATCAAGCTTATGATGTACCTTTGGGTGGAACCTACTTGATGCCAAAGTGTAGTTTTATTTATGAGTTATTTCCAAAACTCTTTGCATGGGCTAACTATGACTTTCACCATGTATAGACTATAAGATAGATCCTATAATCACTTAAAATAATTACAGATGTATCTTCTGGTATATAAATAAGTAATTCTTATCCCTATTATTACACTTTCTTTCCTGGCTACATGGTATTTTGCCTCTTCCCAAGAAAACACTACAAAGTCGAGCCTTTCATGCCCCTAAATATCTGATATCCATGAGACATTCAAATATAAAAGATGAGGTTATCATCATCCTTCACTAACTTGGATCAACCAGTGACTGTAGATCTAAAAGTCATATTATAAGGACTGGATTATTATTTGTTCTCATTTTGTTCTTTAGAAAGGATTTTTGAGGCCTTCATGTAAGAGTCAGCTTTGACAACTCCTCCCAGAGGAAGCTCACTGTAGCTTTATCCATTGGTTGGAAAATGTGCTAATGAGGTGAAGGTCATTGATTTGATCTCACATGAGTGAGTGCAAGTCTGCTTTTTTCTAGCTCTCTGCTTCTGATGGCCTCAATAGCCAAAGTCAGCCATTTGTAAATGTGTGCTGCTGGTTGTAAAGGAAGCAGGAGAGGGAATTCACATTTGTCAGAAAACAATGTCAATATTAAAACAAAAATCACCCAAAGAACATGTCTTACTGGTGGTGGGTCGATGGTATTATCTTTACTTCTGAAGCATGAACAGCTCATAAGCTTTCAGGGTGTCTTTTTTTTTTTTTTAACATTAAATGATCATTTAAAGCCACATGGAGGATTTTATAAAGTTTTTGTTTAGGTTTTTGAGTGATCCATCAAAAAATTCTATTCGAAGGATCTATTCATTTTTACGATAACATTATTATTGTTTCCACTTTCTCTCTTAATTTAGAAAATAAGAAAAAGGCCACATAACTACCCCTTCCTCAATTTCAAATTAAATGTATTTCAAATCAACTGTTTGCAATACTCAGTTGAAAAAAATTCAAGAAACACAAAATGCTTTATACTTAATATATTTTTTAAAAAATTATTAAATAATTCCTTTGAAATGTGAATACTGTGTGTTCGTGAGTAAGAAGCTGTACCTGGAAGACTGATACACCCCAAGAGGATTAGTCTAAATTTGCATCCCAAAAGGTTTGATGAGGAAGGCCAATCAGAATTACATCACATGTAGCCCAGTACATGTTGAATGTCAAAATACCGGTCAGCCCTTTTTATAGTTATCTATATTTGTAATGAATAACATGTCTTTTTTTTTTTTTTTTTTTTTTTGGATGAAGCCCAAGTAATTCTCAAAACCATTTAGTTAATTGTGTATACAGGAAACCCAGGGATTTTAGGGAATTGGATTTTTAATCACATGACCATTTCATCAAACCAAACTGCTATGGTTTGAAAGTTTGTTTCCCCACAAAGTTCATATGTTGAAGCCTAACCCCAAAGTAGGAAATTTGGGAGGATTAGATCCTGAGGATGAAGAATGGGATTAGTACTCTTATAAAAGGGACTCAAGCAAACTCTCTTCCCTATCTGCTGTGTGAGGACCCAGGGAAAACTGGCTGTGAACCAGGAAGCTCTTACCAGACAGAATTGGCCAGAACCATGATCTTGGACTTCTCAGTCTCTGGAATCATGAGAAATAAGTTTCTGTTATTTGTAAGCCACCCAGTTTATGGTAGTTTTGCTATAGCAGCCCGTGTGGACTAATATACAAACCACCTCTCATTTTCTATACTTTTAATTTAACTCAGTGTTTACTTCAAAAAATGAAGCATAGGACTATGTTATATACAGTCGCCAGTAACAATGCCTGTCGTTTTGTTCAATTTCCTTCAAATCTTGTCATGTAATAGGAAGCCATTTTTCTCCATAGGTATTGAATTTGGCATTTTATTTACATGTATCCTATCATGAACTGATTCTGTGGAATAGGTGCTGTTACATTATAAAGATGAAGAAGTTGGATAGAGATCAGATAGCCAACCACGGTCAAACCTGAACCTGAATGTAAATTACATTGAACCCCAAACTCATTTCTCTTCTACTTCATTACCCTCCGTCATTGGTCTGGAGGTTTGTCCAGAATGGAACAGGGCCTTGGCACTGTCCAGTTCCTGCCAACATGCTGCTCACTGGGCTTGGTTCCTGTTGCTGTTAATAACTCTCTTGACCAGGGTAGTAAAGCAGAGGGGAACTTACAGCACAAGAGTGGAAAGCCTCTTCTAGGAGTCACATAAACTTCAGTTTGAATCCTGTTTTTGCCACTTATTATCTTTGTGATCTTAGACAATTTATTTATTTAATCTCTATAGAATTTTGTCTTCTCACGTGTAAAATGGGAAAAAAAAGGAAACTACCTGATGAGGGGTGGTAGTTCACAACCTGAGAAACCAAGTTCTCAATGAATGTTTTCTCCTATTAATAGTTATAATCAATCACAGCTCATACTGATGCCCACTTGACTTCCTTTGTTTTTCTTCTATCTGAATTACTGCTGCAGGCCCCACAGCACTATTTTGGGTCACCTCAAATATCAGCGCTTGCCTAGAACCCACTTGGTTTGCTGTGTTCCTATGTATGGAGCAACATCTGGAGCATCCCCCCACTCCCCACATCAGAGACTCTGGGGGAGAATTGGTTCTTTGTTTCTTTTAGTTTCTGAGGGTTACATGGCATTCCTTGGCATTCCTTAGTTTGTGGCTACATCACTCCAAACTCTGCCTCTGTGTTCAGTTTTTCTCCTTTCTCCTTTGTGCGTATGCCTCAAACCTCCGTTCTATAAGGATATGGTGATTGCATTAGGGACTATGGTGTAATCCAAGATAAACTCTTTCACCAAGATCTTTCACTCAATCACATCTTTTACCATATATGGCAATATTCACTCTTACCATAAGGGTCATATGCACAGGTTCTAAGGATTAGGACACTGGTATATCTTTTTGAGGGCCACTATTCAGCCCACTGCAGGCAGCCTCAAAAAGGTTTGAAAAGGAAATCTGAATGCTCATAATTCAGTTCAGGAAAATGTTATGGGATGCCTACTAAGCACCATCACACATAGCATACAGATTACCTCACAGACCCTAATAAGACAAATCAAAACATGCACACACACACACAAACACATTTATGTTCATTTCTTATGACCTCATATTGGAGTAAAAGGAGAAACATTAGAGACTGAGATAGACTGAGACCCCAGAGACTAGGAGAGACATAGTTCTGTGTCCCTTGGGCTGATGCTCAGCTTTTACTAGCTCTAGGTAAGTATGCATTATCTTGGTTATCAGCAATACATACTTGAAAACTGTTTTGGTTTAAAAAATGGACACGGTACTAATCCATGTGGACAACATAGGTACAGGTGGGAAGCCCATGTATTTGTGAGAATTCCCTTAACACATTAAACATTATAGCCCTGATCATTCATTAAACATGTTTTTGACAACTGGTTTTAAATCAAAATAAGGATCACAAATCATAAATATGGAAGCTGAGGTTGTGTAGAAGAGTCTGGCAAGTGAAGAAAAGGCTAATTCATTCTGCCTATAAGAACTATGTAAAGAAAAACAAAGTTGTTTTTTGTTTTGTTTTGTTGGTTTTTTCCCTCCTTTTCTCCAGAAGAGAGAACAGGGAGAACTGGCAGGGAAACAGCAGTGTAATGGAGAGGATTTCTAGGCCACCCAGCTGCCTAATTACTGGCAGCATCATTGGATTTTTACAGCATCTTCTTGTGACACCACCCTTTGAAAAGCAATAATCCTGCATTGTAACAAAAACAAACAAAAAAATATACATGCCATCACATAAAAAGCAACCCTGAACCTTCTAAGTAGAATAATTCAGCAAAGGATTTCATGTCATGAAAGACAAAGCAGAAGAATAAATAATCACTTTGCAATTTTCCCCTCTACTGTAGTGTTTTTAAAAGCCTATCCCGTGTTAAGTTGAAATACCACTTTTTAAATTTTAAACTTATTACAATTTAATCCAGCAAGATGAAAGCTTTGAAAATCCAATTTCTTTCGACACTGCATTTGGAAGAACAACAGTGGTGATATTCACATTGTTTCATGCAAAACAACAGCAATAAAACAAAAACAAAAAACCCAAACAAGTGAAAAAGCAGTGGTCCTCTGTAGCCTAGCCCTTAAGATGCTTAAGCAGAACTACTGTGGAATTATTTAGCAATTCCCCTAAGTGTTCTCTGCAATTTCTTATAACAGATTCTTTAACAATATTACTAAGACTTGAGAGGAGGTAAATGGACTATAGCTATGTCCCCATGGAAGATTCTCTGAAAACACAAAACAATAGTGTATGCCACGCAGGGACAGCTAGCATTTATTAGCATGACTTCTAAGTTGCAGAGCCTGATCTTTACTGGACAGCAAACTTCTCCAATCGTGCTTACGTGTACACTGCTCTAATAAGTGAAACAGATGTGTTCAATTAAGAAAGAGTCTTTTCAAAATATTTTTTTTGTTTTTAGAATTGCTGGATATTGACTCATTTCTTCTTTGGGGGAGTTATAATCATGGAAGCGTCACTTGGAATGCATTGATTGATTCATGTGTTCATTCAACCATTCATCAAATATTTCAGTGCCTTCCATAGCAGACCCTGTGAAGATTCTGGAGACGTGAAGAGAAGCGGGACATACTTTCTGTTCCTGAGGAGTCCACAGTCCAGAGAAAAAGACAAATATAAAAGCAAATTATTCCCACCAAACATGATCGGTATCATATTAGCAGTAGGAACAAGGTACTTAGAAAGCATGACCAATTTGCCAGGAGGATGAGGACAAAGTTTGGAACAGAGTTTGGAAAAATCTACAAGTAAGTTTGTCTTAGTCTGTCTGTTCCTGTAACAAAAATACTGTAGACTGTGTGACTTAAACATTTATTTCTCACAGTTCTGAAGGCTAGGAAGTCTAAAATCATGGTGCCTGCAGATTCAGTGTCTGGGGAGAACCCACTTCCTGATTAATAGACAGTTGTCTTCTTGTGTCCTCACTCGGTAGGTGAGGTAAACTGAGGGTTTTGGATGGGAGAGCGGTGGGGGGCTGGGTATTACGGAGGGCATCCATTGCATGGAGCACTGGGTGTGGTGCATAAATAATGAATTCTGGAACACTGAAAAGAAAAAAAAAGTGCTCTCTTTATAAGGGCACGAATCCTATTCTTGAAGGCTCCATTTCCATGGCCCAATCACTTCCCAAAGCTCCACCTCTTTTTTTTTTTTTTTTTAAAGATTTTATTTATTTATTTGACACAGAGAGAGAGAGAGAGATCACAGGGAGGCAGAGAGGCAGACAGAGAGAGCAAAGCCCCACCTCTTAATTCCATTACAATGAGGGTTAGGATTTCAACATGTGAATTTGAGGGGCAGAGAAACATTTAGTCCATAACAAAGTTACTCTAGATAAGAGGACCGTGTTTTTTCTTTGGCAACATACTATTAGTAACAAACACAAAAGGAAGTTTCCTTTTTTATTACTTTAAACCATCAGATCTCTATTAGGTGTTGGTCTCTTAAAAGGTAAAGTTTCTAGTTGTGGAATGAGTAAGTCATGGGAATAAAAGGTACAGCATAGGGAATATAGTCAGTGGTATTATAATAGCATTGTATGGTGACAGATGATAGCTAACACTTGTGGTGAACATAGCATAATGTATACCCTTGTTGAATCACTGTATTGTGCACCAGAAACTAATGTAACATTGTGTGTCAACTACTAAAAAAAAAATTCATGTGAAATTTCAAACATAAATAAAAAGGTAAATTTAAGAAATGATTACTTTTAAATACTACGTACAGTCTGGTCCTGATTATATACTATTTGAGAAAAAAAAAGGTATAAATTGTATAATCTCTGAGTAAGAGGAAGAGCAGCATACTGTTTAAATAGAGAGTCTGAAAGAAGATTGTTTTTGTTTGAATTATTGCCACAATACTTACTAGCTTTGTGCCCCAGGGGAAGTTACTCAACTTCTCTGTGTTTTGTTAGTTTTTTAAAAAATCTGTAAAATAGGGTGGTAATTATATTTTCTACCTGGTAGGGGTGTTATGACTAATTCTTTACAGATGCATAATAGGTTTTTAATTAGCTTTAGCTCTTATTATTTTAAATATTATGAAATAGATTTTCTATTGTGCTAATTATTGACTAGGAATATTATAGACAAAAAAAGATTCTATAGTCTCTTCCACTAGGACCCTAATGGTATATTTGATTGAGTAGGTTTCAGTAAACTAAAAGATAATTTTCTGAAGTACTGACTTTAAACAGCATTCATATATAATAGTCTGGCACAATATTTTATATTTTCTAAGATGAAAGGGCTAAGAAATTCTTAGCTGGTAAATGCAAAACAAAACAAAACAGAAAACAACCCTACATTTTTATTTCTTTGGGAATAAAATTTTAGTGAACACTTTGACCTGTGATGCTCATTAAACTTATCACTATCTTCTTTCATTAGTAAATTGAAATGTGTTGGTCTTTTAAAAGATAAAGTTACTCTTGGTTCCAGAGAGTGCTTTCATTCACTAAATGCATATTGCTTCACATGTATCTTATGCCATATGACCTAATAGTTGCCTTTGGAAATGCAAAATTCCACTGAATCCTAGGTCCTAGTCATGGCCCACGTAAAGCTGTGATGGAGGTAGTATTTTCCCGTGCCCTCAGGCATCTTTGTTGTGTTTTCTCCTTCCTTTCTACCCTCTCTATTATAACCTATATTTTTAGTCTTCATTTACACTAACCTATGAAGTACTAATACTAACTTAGACTAACAGGGTCTCTATAAATCATTTGACTCCAAGTGTTCATCCCTTAGATCAGGGATTCACAAACTATGGCCTTTGGACCAAATCAGATTTACAGCTTGTTCTTGTAAATAAAGTTTGTTTGAAGCACAGTTGCATTCACTTGTTTACATATTGTCTGTGCTACTTTTATACTACAAGGGCAGAGTTGAGTAGTTGCGACAGAAAACTTATGGTCCACAAAGCCTAGACTATTACTGTCTGGCCTTTTACCACAAAAGTTTTCTGACCCTTCTCATAAATTCTAGACCTGATTCTCTGAAGGGAACTTTCAAAAAGTTGGACTTACTGGCTTCCTTATCTGTCATTAAAAAAATGTCTCTCTTTCTCTATCTCCTTATAGTTATAGACACACACACACACACACACACACACACACACACTCAAAATACATATATCTTACCTCATCATAAACTGTAAACCTTGAGCTAACTAAAGATTCCTCAGTAGCCAACTGAATGTTTTTGATAATTATTTGTCATTCTGTAGTATGATTACAAATAGAGTGATCTTAGTTTGAACCTCCATTTTAGGACAAAATTGAATCTTTTATATTTTTTAAAGACTCCATTTATTTATTTGACAGACAGAGATCACAAGTAGGCAGAGAGGCAGGCAGAGAGAGAGAGGAAGGGAAGTAGGCTCCCCGCCAAGCAGAGAGCCCAATGCAGGGCTTGATCCCAGGACTCTGGGATCATGACCTGGGCTGAAGACAGAGGCTTTAACCCACTGAGCCACCCAGGTGCCCTGAATCTTTTATATTTTACACTAATTCTATACCCCTTAGTCTGTAATATCTTTAGCAAAAGTGAGGGTAATATTGTTTTCATATTTGAACCCCCAAAAGTAAGAAAAAAACTAGATGTAATGAGAAAATGTATGGAAGAAAGAAAGACCATAACCTTTATTATTGTCCTCTGGCTTCTTAAGAAGAAAGAAAATCTGAGAATAGAAAAATACTAAATAGAGGTATAGATGTGAACCAAAAGTGATCCTTATTCAGTGCTGATGAAGTATAAATTGGTAAATCATGTTTGGCATAGTTAATCTAAGATATACTTGCCACATGACTCAGGAATTCTACTCCTAAATATGTACCCTAAAGGATATGTGTCCATGTGTATGTCCCAAGGAACATAGACAGAAGTGTTCGTTGCACTTTTTTTTATAATAACCAACCTCTGGAAAAAATTCAAATGTCCATAAACCAATAGAAAGTGTGCACAAATTGTGCTATATCCCCCAGTATTGAAAAATGTCAAGTTTTGTTTTTGTAATTTCTTTACTTATCAGTTGGGTAGATCTGTGGAATTTTATCCCTATTATGGTGAATATCAGTGACTGAGTATAATGGGCTTATGTGCTTGGATCTTTGTGGTGACTACAGAAATCCTTTTCTGTCTGGATGGATTCAATTTTCAGGTAATTTGGCAAGATCTGGCTTCCCTTGAAAATGTGAAGAGCAGAATTTTGTAATTCACTACTTTTGCATTTGTGGTAAATATCAAATTCAGCACAATCTCAGCTCTGAGTGATATTCATCTCTCTAGATTAGACAATGTATGTATGAAGGTTGTTACACTTGAGTTGAACAAGCTCAAATTCTTATCATCATAGCTAAGGCAGTTTCTATGATATCAGTATTCTTTAGTTACTTCAGTTGAATTATATCTTTAGAATCACATATGTTTTTCATACTTTGAAGAATTAATGTTATTAGAATTTTAAAATGTATGTTTAGATAACTACTCTGAAACAGGATGAAGTAAGGGACTGGGTTTCCTCTCCTGCCTGTAACAATTTTTTGGGAAAAAATGTTTTTCAAGATACTGGATATTAAGCTTCTAAGGATAGTGAATCCTGAAAGATGGGAAACAAACAAGGTGACTCTATGATTGCCCAGCTTATGGTCATAAGAGTGTTTCCCAGCTCTGGCACAGGGAGAGGGAGCCCAGACTGAACCTGATAGAATTCCTTAGTTGAGGAGATGAAACTGACACTTTAATGAGACCAAGGTGGCTGTAGTGCTGAGAGCCATGAAGGGAGAGCTACACAGGGAAGGCATTCTTGAAATCTGCATTGGGTTCTCCTTTAATATTCAGCTGAGTACTGATCAGCACATGTATGTGAAGAAACTAACCAGGACTGGGAGAGCAACCCAATGAAATGGTTAGAAAGAAAAGTAGGGAAAGCCCACACAGGGCTGGGAATGATGACTGTTGCCACTAGCCAGACTGGAAAAATGGATAATTTACAGGACACTGTATAGAGTACTCAGAAGGGTCATGCTTCAGCAATGGGAAATAATGAGCCCTAGACTAAACACTGCTCTGATCCCACCTAACAAATCTTCAAAGCAAGGATGAAAATGTTTCCAAGTAACTTAACTGCATACCAGAAATAAAACTCAAGGTATTTATAGAAATGCAAAAATACTCAGCTCTCAACAAGGCAAATTTCACGACGTCTGGCATCCAATAAAAAATTACAGGCATGCAAAGAAGCAAGAAAATACAACCCATAATGAGGAGAAAAATCAATCAATTGAAATCAACCCAGAACTAACACAGATGTTAGAATTAGCCAATAAGAACCTTGAAATAGTTACTATAACTGTATTCTACATGTTCAGGAAACTATTGGAAAGATTTAACAGGTTAAGTAAACACATGGATGAATATATGTATTTGTGTGAATCATAAAAATTCACAAAATCAAACTTCAGTGTCTGATAAAAATTAACTGGATGAGATTAATGATAGATTAGGCATTGTAGAAGAAAATATTAGTAAACTTGAAGACATAGTAACTGAAGCTTTCCAAATTAAACACACTGAAGGAAAAGACATGAGAGCTCTGGGCCAAACTCATACAGCCTAAAACACATGTGATCAGACACCATGTAGGAATGTATAGGGGGAAATACGTTCAAAGAAGTGATAGCCAAAGAATTTCCAAATTTGATGGAAATTATAAACACACAGGGTTTTAACATTTTTTAAATTGAAGTATAGTAAACACACAACGTTACTAAACACAGTTTTAAGGAGCTCAGTGAACCCCAAGCATAAGAAACATGAAGAAAACTACAGAAAAACACATCAGAGTCAAGTTACTCAAAACAAGGGCTGAAAATAAAATCTTAAAAGTAGCCAGAGAGGGGCACCTGGGTGGCTCAGTGGGTTAAGCCTCTGCCTTGGGCTCAGGTCATGATCTCAGGGTCCTGGGATCGAGCCCCGCATCGGGCTCTCTGCTCGGCAACGAGCCTGCTTCCTCCTCTCTCTCTGCCTGCCTCTCTGCCTGCTTGTGATCTCTCTCTGTCAAATAAATAAATAAAATCTTAAAAAAAAAAAAGTAGCCAGAGAAAAATGACACATTATATACAGAGGAGAAAGAGATAAGAGTGATAACTGATTTTTTTTGTTGAGAACAAGTAAACAAAAGAGAGTGGGGCAGTGTCTTTAGAGTATTGGGAGGAAGGGAAGAAAAAAAAACCCTGGAATTCTACAACCACTGAAAATATATGTCAAAAATGAAAGTGATAATTAAGTTTTTCTGACCTATAAAATGCATAAGAATTCATTGCCCATCAGACCCACACTGTAAGAAATGATAAAGGTAATCTCTTAGAAGGAAAATAATACCACAAGAAAATATGGATCTAGACAATGGAATATGAAAATTCCTATAAATGTTAACCCTGTGGATCAATATGCAAGTTATTTTATTATTATTTAAAAACCATTAAATGATTGTTAACTATTTAAACAAAATAGTAGACCTGTAGTGTGAGTTTATATAAAATATACGGGTACAATGGATGGCAACAATAATACATGACTAGGAGAGAAGAAATGAAAGTGTATTATTATCATATTATTACACCATTCTATGAAGTGGTATAATATCACTTGAAGGCAGCCTCTGATAAATCAAAAATTTCTATGATGAACCCTAAAGCAAAAATTAAAATAATAAGACAAGAATTATAGCTGAAGATCTAATAAAAGAGATAAAAGGGAATAATAATAAACTTAATCCAGAAGAAAGAAAAGGAGGAAAAGGAAAAAAGAACAAGTGGAACAAGAAGAAAACAAATTACAAAATCATAGATTTAAGCCTGACTATGTCAGTGATGATATTGATTAATTAATTAATGGTTGTGGTAAGCAAAATCCTAAAGGTCCCCATTGGATTTCCTTCCATAATAACTGAGACTGTGAATATGGTGACATATCAAGCTGGTGGGTGGATTAAATTATAGGGCAAAGGAAATTAGGTAGGTAGGTCCAATCTAATCACTGAACTCTTTAAAAGCATGGGGAGCACTGGGTGTGGTGCTTAAACAATGAATGAATCTTGGAACCCTGAAAAAATAAAAATTAAACAAGACAAAACAAAAGGGGCACCTGGGTGGCTCAGTGGCTTAAAGCCTCTGCCTTTGGCTCAGTTCATGATCCCAGGGTCCTGGGATCAAGTCCCACATCGGGCTCACTCAGCAGGGAGCCTGCTTCCCTTCTTCTTTCTGCCTGCCTCTCTGCCTACTTGTGATCTCTGTCTATCAAATAAATAAACAAAACAAAACAAAACAACCAATAACAAAATAAAAGCAGACAGATTTTTCTGTTGGGAGCAGGAGAATTCAGAGAGAGATTCAAAGCAATAGAAAAATTCAGTGTATCATTGGAGACTTGAAGATTGGGGGTGTCATATGATAATGACCCTGGGCAGCTTCTGATAGCTGAAAGGATCCTTTGGCTGATAGCCAGCAGGAAATGGAATCTTAGTTCTACAATCACAGTCAGTTGAATTCTGACAACCTACATGAGCTGGAAGCAAATTATTCGATAGAGCCTTTAGATAAAAACACAACATGGCCAACTCCTGGATTTTGGGCTCATGAGCCTAAGCAGAGAACCTATCTGAGTCCACCTGGACTTCTGACCTACAGATCTGGGAGATAATAAATGGGTGTTGTTTAAACTTGCCAAATTTCTGGTAATAAATTATGATGCAGCCACAGAAAAGTAAAAAAAAACTAATGATGTACTGTACAGTGGCTAACATAATAAAACAAAACAAAATAAAACAAAACAAAACACCAAACTCAAACCTACTCCAATTGAAAGACAGAGACTGTTAAAGTAGATGTAAAAACAAGACCTTGCTTGTATGATACTTTTCTACAAGAAGTTTACTTTCTTTTCTTTTCTGAGATTTTTTTTATTTATTTGACAAAGAGAAAGATCACAAGTAAGCAGAGAGGCAGGCAGAGAGAGAGAGGGGGAAGCAGGCTCCCTGCTGAGCAGAGAGCCCCATGTGGGGCTCAATCCCAGGACCCTGAGACTATGACCTGAGCGGAAAGCAGAGGCTTAGCCCACTGAGCCACTCAGGCACCCCAAGAAGCTTATTTTAAATATAAAGATGAAACCATACTAAAAAAGTAAGGGTTGACCCACCATTTGCATTGACATGGATGGAACTGGAGGGGATTATGTTAAGTGAGATAAGTCAAGCAGAGAAAGACAATTATCACATGGCTTCACTTATTTGTGGAACCTAAGGAATAGCATGGAGGACATTAGGAGAAGGAAGGGAAAATAAAGAAAGGTGGAAACCAGAGGGAGAGATGAACCGTGAGAAACTATGGACTCCAGGAAACAAAATGAGGGTTTCACAGGGGAGGCAGTGGGGAGATGGGTTAGCCTGGTGATGGGTATTAAGGAGGGCACGTATTGCAATGAACACTGGGTGTTATATGCAAATAATGAATACTATTCATCACTATATGGTTACTAACATAACATAATAATAATTTAAAAAGAGCAAGGGTTGAGAAAGGTATACCATAGTAACACTAATCAAAAGAGACCTATAATAGCTGTATTATCAGATAAGATTCCAGAGTAAAGAACATTATCAGAAAAAGAAGATCATTTCTTAATGAAAAAAAAAAGACAATTCATCCAGAAAACAACAATTCTCAATATTTACTTAATGTCGGAGCTTCTAGATACAAAGAAGAAATCAAAAGGGGAATTTGAAAACGTTTTGAACTGAATGAAAATACAGCATAAAAAAATTTGTGAAATTCTATTAATGCAGAATTTGGAGAATAACTTATAACACTAAACAGAAAAATTAGCTCAAACTTTATCACAGATCTAAATATAAGTCCTAACACTATTAAACTGGAGGAAATATAGAAGATTTTTGAACTGGAATTTGGCAGATTTCTTGGACACAACAACAAAAGGATGATCTATATAAGAAGAAGCGATTGTCTGAATTTCATCAAAATTAAAAATTTCTGCTTTTATTTTATTTTATTTTTTAAGATTTTATTTATTTATTTGACAGAGATCACAAGTAGGCAGAGAGGCAGGCAGAGAGAAATAGGGGGAAGCAGGCTCCCCACTGAGCAGAGCGGAGTGGGGCTGGATCCCAGCACCCTGGGATCATGACCTGAGCAGAAGGCAGAGGCTTTAACCCACTGAGCCACCCAGGTGCCCCCAAAACTTCTGCTCTTAAGAAAATAAAAAAATAAAAAAATATAAAATAAAAATTTCTGCTTTTTGAAGGAAGCCATTAACAGAATGAAAGGACAAGCAACAGAGTGGAACAAAATCTTTACAAATCTTACATATAACAAAGGACTAGTATCTATTCTATGTAAAGAATTTTCAAAATTCAATAATAAGAAAATAACCCAGTTTTTAAAATGGGCAAAATATTTAAACAGATAATTTATCAAAGAAGATATTTTTATGGCAAATAAACACATGGAAATATATTCAACATCATTAGTCATTAGGGAAGTGCAAATTAATATGAAAATCATATGCCAGCACAGCCTATTTGAATGGAATGATTGCAGAATGAAAAAGAGTTGCTTATACTAAGCATTAGCAATGATAACAATTGGAATTCTCATCACTACTGGTGGAAATGTAAAATGGAACAAATTCTTTAGAAGAAAAATCAACAGTTTCTTAAAAATTAACATGGCATATTTTATGGTTCAGACATTTCATTCCAAGAGGAATGGAAGTATATGCTCATATAAAGGTTAACCATGGATGTTCATGACCACTTTTCCAAAAAGTAGTCCAAACTAGAAACAATACAAATGTCCATCAGCTGGTGAATGGATAAAGAAATCATAGTCTATACATGCAACAGAATACTACTCAGCAATAAAAGGGAACAAATGAACTATTGATGCAAACTAAAACATGGATGAATCTAAAAATAATTATGCTGAGCATTAAAGACAATAAATAGCATATTATATAATCCCTTCACTAAAATTTCTAGAAAATATAAACTAATTGACAATAAAGCAGACCAGTGGTTCCCTGGGAATGGTGGGGGAGTGGGCAGAGGAGAGTGAGGGATCACAGAGGACACTAGGAAACTTTTAGGGTGATGGATATGTTCACTACCTAGATGTGATGGTTTCACAATGTTTTCATCTATAAGGCTTAACAGACTTTGTTCTTTAACTATTTGCAGTTTGCTCTATTTTAACTATATCTCAATTAAGCTATTAAATATGAAAAAGTAAAAATGCTTACTTAAACTTGAACATTAATCTCAATGACCTATAAAGTCAGTAAATAGAATATCCACAGACATACTAGCTTAGCACATTTTCTGTCAAAAATAGACTCTTGCTGATGTCACTGGGAACAAAGTGGATTTAAAGAATAAATTTACCTTGAGATCCTGATCCATTTTCTTAAAAAATTTATCTGCATCTTAAAAATATCTGTAGGATCAGATGATATGGTAGTTGCTATGGAAACTGCGTATTTGAGGCAGAATCACAGTGGGTAAAAGTTGTAAGTTATAAACACCTTACAGTAACGGCTGTTCTGCAGTTCTTGTCACCCATCCTCCTGCACTGGGAAGGAAGTATCAGTTCTTAATGAACTTAATCTTTTAAAAATACTGTCTCAAAAAAGTCTTATCTGCTAACGTGTCCCTTACTAGAATCTAACACCCTTGTGGTATGTAAGTGGCAGGTGACATTTTAAGTGACAGGGAATGAAGATTTTACAATTAAGAATCATTTACATTAAGAACTAGCATGGATAACAGTAAGAAACCTCTTTTAGACATGGCCAACAAGCAAAAGGCAATTTATATGGTAGATGAGTTTATCCTAGCGAATGGAAAGGAAATGGGAGAGCATTTGGGGGCTCTCCTCAAACGAACTAGTTTTCCTCTGGATATTTCATGGAATAAATGTAGGAGGATTCATAGGGTTGAACTATTTAAGGAGCCAGTGAAAAAACAGCTGGCCTTCTTAGTCCTTATAAAACAAGGTAGTGACTTTCTGACCCATAAGAAATAATTAATGTATTTCTGTTCTGTCCACACTCCAGCCAATATATTTAATTCAGACTCCAGAGTCACAGAATCTGTAGTCTCTCTGGCTAGACATCAAACATAGCCTCAATCAGAGATATTTTTACCACTTGGTTCACTTGCTTTAATTATACCAGGTGTCTGGAATATTTTATTTTATTGAATCTACTAGATTTTCTGAAACCCACATAAAAAAGACTATAAAATTGAACTTAAACATGAGCTCATTTTTAATTCTAAGTCTGAAATTGTCTCTGTTTTGCTAGTTAGGTTCATTTCATTTTTAGGGGGCAATCAAATTAGAATTGTGTTTAGAGTACTCTGTCTTTAAGTTATTGCTCATGGTTATGGCAACATGAATTAATACCTTTATCTTCCCTCTAAAGAAAGTTCAGTCTTATACTTTCAATGTTCAACTCATACTCTGGAAGCAGATCTCATGCTGGGAAGAGTGCACTTCCGTCCTCAGACCACATTGCCTCTGAAGGACTATACTAAAATGAAAACAGCTACTTTAAACTCTCTGCTGGCGTCTTCATCCATTATGGCATCAAGTCCAAGCAGATGCAGTCCTCCATGATCTACGTGGCTCTTGCTTACTTCTCCAGTGTCACTGATAACCAATCCCCTCACTGCTTCTACCCCAAAGACAGATGGAATTACTTCTATTTCTTCAAATCCATCCTGCTGCGTAACCTTTCTGTGGCTTTGCACCTGCTTCCTTTGAGAGCATTTGCCTCCTTTTCTAAATGTCGAAAACTCCTGAACACCTTCTCCTTTGAAGCTGTCCCTGACTTTCTTAAGGAGAGAGCTGACCATTCCCTCGTACCTACCTGTGTATGCATACATCCCTATTAAGACACTTGTTATAGTGTATGACACATATCCACCCCCTTTAATTGATTGCCCACGCACTTTGAAAGCAGGGCTGACTTATTCACCTTTGTATTCTCTATATATAGGACAGGACCCAGCTCCAGGTAATCGACCATCCCCTGCCTGGTGCCCCTGGTGGACACTGGCATGTGTTAGGTTAGAACTGTCAGTTTCCTATTTTTATGATGGTGTTCAGTTAAGGCCATGGGAATGGTAGACTCTTGCCCTGTCAGGTTCCCAAGTCACTTTGTGTAATAAATGCAGAAAGAGATGCAGAATAAGAATCAAAGGACTGTAATTGCTGTGCGGGTACCTGATTCCCAAAAGGAGAATTTTAGTGCAAGTCTATGTTGAAGTGCATGGCTTATAGTCAAAGTCTAAGTGAGATCTCTTTTTCCCCTCTGACTCTTCAGTTGGAGGAAAGCAGTTTAAAAGAGTAGATGTTGCAAATCCGGAGCCTATCATATTTCGCCATCTAGTCTTATGGAATGGTTGAGAGCCCTATTACAGCAAGTGTAGTCCCGTCAGGTGTGGGCTCTAACCAGTCAGCTCTTTTCTTGTAGGAAATAGAAGAGTCTAGGCAGAGACGACATGAAAGAGGCTTTAAGATTCACTCCTCCCCACCCAGAGTTCATTGCAAAGTGGCTACTATAGTTAATGGTATGTTCTGGTTGGACTGCACGGTCTTCCTAGGCCAATGCTCAGCATTAGATTAAAGTTGTTTATGGTGAATTTGTTGATAGATAGGGACAGCAAGAACACAATACAAATAATTTTCAACTGAAAATAGTAGCTAATATTTATTTAGCACTTCTTATGTGTTAGGCACTTATTTTGTACACTTTGTAAAGATTTGTAAACTAATTTAATTCTCACAATAATTCCATGAAACAAAGTATTATACCCATGATCTGGGCACCAAGACATTTAATAGCTTGTCTAAAGTTACATAGGTAAGGGGCACCTGGGTGTCTCAGTCAGTTAGGCATCTGCCTTCAGCTCAGGTCATGATCCCAGGTCCTGGTATTGAGACCTGCATTGGGCTCCTTGCTCAGCATGGAGTCAGCTTCTCCCTCTCCCTCTGTCCCTCCCTGCACCTCTGCTCATGCTCTTTCTTTCTCAAATAAATAAATAGAATTAAAAAGAAAATAAAGTTACATAGGTAATACATGGCAGAATCAGGACTTGAAGTCAGGCCATTTGCTTTGGAGGCTTAGCCCGTAACCATATGGCAGAACAGCTCCCACGCAGCAGCCATTGTGCCAGGCGCTGGAGACAATGCAGAGCAATATGGACATATTCTCACAAGGCCACAGTCCAATGAAGGGTTCGGGGCATTATGATACATGTGTTGGGAGTACCTGTGAGGGTCCAAAATTCATGCTTTGGAATCCAAGCTAAGGCTTGTGGAGGAATTAAAATTTGATGGGCAGATTAGGTCAGATAAAATGGGTCAGGAAGGGTTGGGGTACTAGCATTAGCAAAAGCCCACAGATGAGAGAAAGCATGATGTATTAGGGAATTAAAGTTAGAAGCAAGAATAAGCCATTTTAAAGGGTTTAGACTTTATTCCGACATGTTTAGTTTGAGGTGTCTGTGGGACAAACCAGGTAGAGGTCTGTGTCTGTAATTCAGAAAGATATTTGGACTGGAAATGTTTATTTGGGATTCATTAGTATAGAAGTGGAAATGTAAATCATAAGATGGGATTGGGAGGGAGACAAACCATAAGAGATTCTTAATCTCACAAAACAAACTGAGGGTTGCCGGGGGAGAGGGATAGGAAAAGGGTCATTGGGTTATGGACACTGGGGAAGGTATGTGCTATGGTGAGTGCTGTGAAGTGTGTAAACTGGTGATTCACAGATGTGTTACCCCTGGGGCTAATAATACATTGTATGTTAATAAAAAATTAAAAATAAATAAATAAATAAAAGCAAAAAAAAAAAAAGAATGTGTGAGAGGATAAGACATAAATTAGCCTACGTAGCACAAAAATTAGTGAATGTCAGGGAATTAAGCTCAGAGGATGAGGATACAGAGTCCCTCTCACAGAGTCTTTCTCTTGAGAGAAAGAAAGATGAAGAACATGGTACCATCGAGGACTAGAATTACAGAGGATTTCAAGGGGAGCAAGTGGTTAATAGTAGCCACACCTATAAGGGTAAGAATTGGAAAGCATCTACTGGATTTAGCAACAGGGTGGACTAACTGGTGAGAACAGCTTCAAAGGAGTAATGGAGGTGAAAGCCACTCTACTATAGGTTAGAAGTGAGTGGGTACTGAGTAGATTGACACTGTCAAGCTGGCTACTCCTGTGGATTGAGTAGAAGGGAATGAAATTGTGTGGCCCTGTGAGTTCTTTAATCTATCATCTGTACTAGATAATACACTTATTAAAAAAAAGATTATGTCTTCTATTTTTTTAATCCCCAACACCTAGCTTTTTCACCCCCAACACCAGCTTAGCTGTTTAAGAAACTCAAAGACAGATTGGTGATGTCAGTGGTTTGTTTCCTTAAAAAGCAATATTTGTCAGATGAGATAGGACTTTTGTGTTATAGATTCATACCAATTTTCTACACATCTTTTGTGTATATAATCATATTATGGTAGTTAATAGTGACGATACCCTTGTGTCAAGAAAAGAAACAGAGACTTCATAAAGAATAAAATATATTATAGGTAGTGTCTGGATTAGGACAGACTGCATTTTTTAAAATGATAATATGTAGATAACATGAAATTCAGTTAATTTGCATATTCAATAAAACAATATTTAATTCCTATCTATCTTAAGGAAAGAGAATTTAACTCAAATGTGAGATTTTATATTTTGAGAATTTAGCAATGGTAAATTTTAGTCAGTATAAAACACTGTAAATATGACCTGACAAATTACAGGCACAAGAAGAATCCAACTCGTCTGTCTAAACTTAATCTTAAAATTCAAAGATTTGAACATTTTACTTAAAAGTATTGTTTTGTTGGGGAAATTTTTTTTTAAAGATTTTATTTATTTATTTGACAGAGAGAGATTACAAGTAGGCAGAGAGGCAGGCAGAGAGACGGGGGGAAACAGGCTCCCTGCGAGTAGAGAGCCCGATGTGGGGCTCGATCCCAGGACCCTGGGATCATGACCTGAGCCGAAGGCAGAGGCTTTAACCCACTGAGCCACCCAGGTGCCCCTTGCTGGGGAAATCTGACAGATCTTTATAAATATAAAAGAATTACTTTTATCTACAGTGGTGGTCAAATAGGTGGTTTTAATGAAGTTTCTATGACTTCAGATTGAGCTTTTTGTCAGCTTGCCCACATACTATAATGTTCTCCATTGATGTTTCATCCCATCCCTTTTAAAATTAGAAAGAACAAAGCAGCAAAGACATGGCTGCACAATTTGTGAGGATTTTATGTTATTGCTTACTAAATTAGGAAATGTCATTTCAGGCAACTATCTGCTTATTAGAAATTATCCAATAAAAACAATAGCCCTGGTTTGAAAGGCCACACATTGTGCTATCTAGTAGGATGACATGCTTGCAATTACATTGTCAATCTTTTATGATATATGAATCACACAGTAACTTATAAACAGTTACCAGCTAATTGGTTGTATTTTTTAACAGAATTTTTTCATCATATATAGAGAGCGATGATTTTCAAAGAACAAAAGTAGCTTAAAAAAGACATTTATTGGAATAGTACTGAGGTTTTAAGGAGGTATGATGATACCGAACACTCACCTAGTGCTTGCTATTTGCCAAGAACTATCTCAAGCTTTCCCCTAATTTATTTCTGTATTAGCCAGTCTTTGCTAGGTTCTGCTGTGGTAATGAACAACTCCAAATCTCAGTAGCTTACAATCCAAGATTTACATCTTGCACCATTGTGTGTTGGCTGTATGTTTTTTATTTAGGGATGCAACTGAGGTAGTAGCCCTTATTTTGGTTTCAAGGCAGAGGAAAAGAGAGAAATAGCCAAATCATGAAATGTCTCCTAAAGCTTACAGTTGGCTCTGGTGCATTGAACAAAGCATGTTCCTTGGCCACACCTAACAATCAGTAGAATGGGTAAATGAGTTCTTCCCATAGATGGCACGGTAAATTAAATGTCGACAAATCAGGATGTATCATTCTCCAGGGAGAAGAGCGGAAACTATTTGAAAACATTAATATATCCTCAGTCCTTCCTCTTCAGAATCACTGCTTCTCTGCTTTCTGGTATTTCTCTACTATCTCTATATCCAATGGTGCTCCTCTTCATTCAGAGTCCTGTGAACCAAAAAGAAAAGTTGTCTTCCATGCACAAACTCAAGCTACAACAGTGAGGCGTGAAACTTCCCATTCAGAAAGGGGTTCCGGCAAGCAATTCTTTGGCAAAACAACTGTCTCAAAAATATTGTCTGCTTTTCATCTTTTTTATTTTAATCACCTCCAAGCCACAATAGCAATTACGTACCAATTAATGTATGGTTAGCTTTTGTCAGATAATTCTGTAGTACCAACAATTTCTGAATTCTTGTGACTTAGCACAACAAAGATTTTTTTTTTCCTGTTCAATGTCAACTGAAGGTCAGTATGGTCTATAATCTGTGACACAGTCCAAAATGTTTTATTCTTTTGAGGATCCAGGTTTTGGGGCAGAGGTATAAGAAACAATAACTGAACTGTTCACTGATCCTTAAAGCTTCTCCTCAGAAGTGCCGTTTGTTATTCTTGTTCATATTCCACTCGTTGAAGCAAGTCAGAGGACCAAGTCTGACTGTCATGAACCAGGAATGTGCTACCAGTCACTTGTCAATGGGGGAGGGGGAATGTATTATTTTCTCACAGGGAAGGCAACAAAATTGTAAATAAACAAACAAAAACCAATCTGCCACACTCACAATAATCCTGTAACTTAGGTATTATGGTTGCCCTCATTTTACACATGGAAAAACTGGAACAAAGTTAACCTAAGGAGTTTGGCAAAAATCACATCGCTGGTTGGAACCAGAGTTTAAGTCTGGCTTGTGACCTAACCATCCTGACCACAAAAGTGAAGCAAGTTGAGCTGGGCCTCAGAAGTGACTTTACAAGTCAACAGGAGTTGTGCTTCTCTCTGTGACCAAATGGTCTCTTATCACTGACTCTTGTACCTTCAGTAGACATAAAGGGAAATAAATTTATAAAAGCCACTCTTTGCTCTACCTGAATTCATAGTCTCAGCACTCAACTTTAACCTTATTAGGGTCCTCTTTCCCAATTTCAAATTTCCGGGAAACATGATGTCAGTGGCTTAGTTACGGGATATGTCTAATGAGTTGCAGCCAGAGATCCAGTTCAGGTGGTGGGTTGCCCACTCCAAATAGAACTGTGAGGCAGGCTATTTGAGAAGGGTGTTTGGGGTTGGAAAGAAATTATTTTGGAAAAAGTTAATTTTTGTTTTATAATGAATTACATTTTAAAGGAATCTCACCTGCTTTACTTGGAAATATGAGTTATAGACTGATGTAATCAAGTTCATATTTTTTCTTTTGGCAATGACTTTGGCAAGGGTTGGAAACTCAGTTTCCAGTTAGGTTTATGAAGCTGGAAGTGGTAAACAAATAATCAGTAATAAGTCTTCAGTTATGAATACATGTTCACAGAGTTAAATAACCAAATAGTGTTGGAAGGATGAAATGAAAAAGAGCAGTCCCCACTGCATTTTCACAAGAATGGTGGATTAGACACCCTGAATAACTTGTACTGAAAATGACTCTTCCACTACCGAACATGCAGGAAATCTGGCTAGAAACTAAAGAATTCTCAGAGACCAACCAAAAGGTCAGTTAAAGTGGGAACATGATGTGGGAGGCAGAGCCCATATCCTGAAAGTGCTGCCAAAAAAATCCAATTTTTCCAGCATCTTAGAGGGTGTGTGGGGACGGGCAGGAGAGAGTCCAGCTGTACCTAGAGTGTGCAGGGCAATCGGACATCAGCACCAAGAGCACCACAAGTGTTCTTCTCTCAAAGCCAGGATGATGTAGAATACAATTGCTTTTTTCTCTGCACCTGAGGAGGGAGAAGGAAAGTTGGTGGGTCTTGAAATTTCTGAGTGGAGAACAAATATTCTCTGAGAATTGGTAACCACAAAACAGTCTTATTCCCATTTGTAAGCAGAATTCACAACGATTGCGTTTTTCAGTTTTCTAAAAAATTAAATGAGCATTGAAAGTTTATTTTGGAGACTTTGATGGTAAAGACTGCTAGCTGTTCCCCAAAATCCATTTGTTCTTTTTTCTAGGCACATGAGTAAGCTGTAGTTTCCATGAAACGAAATGATGACCAGTGAAGTAATATGTGCCACTCTCGGGCTTATAAAGACTTCCCATGGCTGCCCCTCCAACTCCTTCCCCACGGCGTGTAACAGGGAGGTGGAAACTGTGGTGAGCTTGGAAGCTGCTTGTGGAAGGGATCAGGGCTTCCTTTAACCTGGATTTCCTGAGTGACTGTGGAGACAAGAGTCTTGCTCAGTGGCACTAATGCCTGCTATCACTTGTTAGAAGAACAAGAAGTAATATTCAGTTATATTTGAGTATAGACATATGTAGATATAAAATATACCTATTAGTATTATGCCTTATATTAGCAAGCGCTGATGCCCCAGCCGAATACCTAAGAGAACATACCTGGCATGCTTGCAAATATCTTTATTTTGCCTTCACACTCAAATGATTTGTTTATAAAATTTAGGGTTCAAAATAATATTTCCCTCAGGATGTTGAAGACATGACTGCATTGTCTTCTAAAATCCATGTTGCTATTGAGGGTCTGATGCCATTTTAGTTCCTGTTCCTCTGAGGAGACTCCTTTCTTTTCTCTAGGAGCTTTCCTCTCAGTCTCCAGGATTCTGAAATCTCAAGATTGTGGGCTTTGGGATAGTGTGCTTTTTTCCCCACTCACTTCGTTGGGCTCTCAATGAGCACTTTCAGTCTTAGGGGTCTGTGTGTTTCACTCTTAAAATTGCTTCTTCTATTTTGCTCGTGACAATTCTCTCCCCATTTATTATCTCTAGAAGTATATATAGATGTTAGAAAATTTTTATTACTTTCTCTTTTATGTTTTTCATATTTTTGTCTCCTTGTTCTACACTGGACAATTTCTTCGACTTTTATTCCACATATAATTTTGTTTATCAATTTCCATATTTTGTGATTTTTAAAAAGTCATTATTTTTCCCTATTCTGTCTTCAAAGCATCGTTTTCTGTTGCATCTCCTCCTGTCTTATTGTCCTTGTATGTTAAAACCATTTTAAACACAGTTACTATTCTTCAAGCAGGGTTTTTATATACAGAAGCACTAAGTGCATAATCAATCTGACATTTGGGTAATAGGGTCTTTATGAGCAAAGTTTAAGGTAAAATACAACTAGAAATTACTTGTAGCTGAAGCCTAGTGACAGGTTATGTTTACATCTAGGTAATTTCAGTATTTATATTGCTCAGTACCATTCACTCAGACAGCTCCTGGGCTATGGGAAGAGCTGCACTGAAGCTGGGGATGATTTCTCTCTGTGTTATCTAGGACATCTGGTCTCACACCCTTTGAAGCAACATTAGTTCTATACAGATAATGTGTATCAAGTTATGAGAAGCAAGGGTCGGGGTACTCTGGCATTTAAAAACATAGGCTTTAAAGCCTTGCAGAACTTAGTTCGAGCCCTGCTCCTGTATTCCTTAACAGTGAGACTTTGGTTATGTTTCTTAATTTCTCAGAGCTACTGAATCTTCATCTGTAAAATGGGGATTAATTGTTATCCCTACTTCCTAGGCCTGTTGTGAGGGTTAATTGAGATAATGTGGGTAATGTGTTTAGCACAGCATCAGGTAGCTGAGGTACTGAATGAGTGACAGCTGTTATTATTTTAATGGTACATAATTATACATTAACAAAAGCTGTAACACACCACATATGGGGATTGTCTCGAATGAATCCAGGCATACACACACTCATGAAATGAGGAAATATAATAACTATATAAAATATTACTTGCTTACAAGTATTTAATTTGTAGTGAAATAATTCATCAGAAAAAAGGAACATTGAAAGATTTGCTCAAATTTATAGGTGTGCCAAGGGTCGTGGCGAGAAGCCGAAAGGTTCTTTACTGATATGTATAATTTATACAATATAAAGTCTTAAACCCATTGTAAATAAATAATAAGTTTTGGTAAATCATTTTTCTTTGATTCCCTCTTATTTTAATTTCTAATAAGCCCAGTTTATTTTTTTTATTCATAGAGGTAAGCATACATTTCCCCTCTGATTTAAACTCTAAACAAAAGTTGCAAATGAATAACTTTCATCTATTATAAAATTAAAGTAATTCATTGTATTGCAGTTCTCTTAGTATAACAAAAATAGGATTTATTATGTTATAATTACACTTTAATAGCTTTCTTCCTCACTTTAATCTCTCACATTAAAATAAATGAAACTTATGTTCAAACTACTGTTTTAAGCATGTAAGAAGAGAAAATGTAGAATTTAGTTTACTACACCAGCTTTATGTTCTTACCATTGAGATGACCACAAGGGTGAATGTTTTTAATTTTTTTTTCTAGAATGTGAATAGGTAAGTTATTTTGGAACCTCGAAAACTATGTAAATATCTGGATGCAATAGAATAATAACAGCAAAAAACACAACAGGTTAAGCCTTAATTGTGTATCATGTGTATAAAATGTATTCTTTTAATTTCTGAGAATTATTCCATTGTATGAATAGAACACATCTTATTTATTCTTTCACTAGTTGATAGACATTTGGATTGTTTTCACTCTTTGGATATTATGAATATTCATGTACAATTCTTTGTGTGGAGGTATGTTTTCATTTCCTGTGGGGAAGTAGATAGAAGTGTAAGTGCTGGGTCATGGTGTAGGTGTTTATTTTACTTAATAAGAAACTGCCAAACTTTTTTCTAAAGTTGCTGTTTCATTTGTGTTCTTCCTGTAATATATGAGAATTGTAGGTCCACTATATTCAAATCAACATTTGGTGGTGTCATTAGTTTTCATTTGAGCCATCCTCATAGATGGGAAATGAAATGTCATTTTGGTTTTGGTTTGCATTTTCATCACTACTAATTATGCTGAGCACCTTTTTATGTGTTTATTAACCATTGATACATCTCTTTATACCAATTCTTTTGTCCATTTTTTTATTGGTCATTTGTTTTTCTGTTACGGCTTTATTAGAGTTCTTTACTTACATGTAAAGATTATAGATATATGTTTCAAGAAAATTTCTCCTATAAAAATATTTTCTCCTAGTACATAGCTTATCATTTATTTTCTTTATAGGGTATTTTTTGGCTGATTTTTTATTTCATTGTGGTCCAGTTTAATCCATATATTTATACTTTGTGTGTCTTCTGTAAGAAAACTTCACCAAATCCAAGATTACTAAACTGTTCTCATTAAGTTTTCTTCTATGAGTTTTGTAATTTTAGCTCTTCTATTAGGTCTATGGTCCACTTCAAGTTAATTTATGTTCATCATGTCATAAAAGACTGGGGTTGATTTTTTGTGTTTGATACCCAGCTATTCCAGTAACATTTACTGAAATGATTTTCCTTTCCCCATTGAATTTAACTTGAACATTTGTTAAAAATTAATTGATCATATATGTTTGGGCCTATTTCATTTGTCTATACTTATATCAATTCCACATTATATTTATTTATTTATTTATTTATTTATAAGATTTTTACTTCTTTCAGAGAGAGTGAGAGAGAGGGAGAGAGAGAGCGGGAGAACATATGAGTTGGGGGGAGCAGAAGGAAAAGCAAACTCCACAATGAGCCGGGAGCCTGATGCAGAATTGATCCCAGAATGCTGGGATTGTGACCTGAGCTGAAGGCAGACTCTTAACCAACTGAGCCACCCAGGTGCCCCAAATTCCACATGGTCTTGATTACTATAGCTCTAAAGTAACTGGAACCTCAGATATTATGAATCTTACAAGTTTATTCTTTTTCAAGATTGTTATGAATATGCCAGGTCTTTTGTTATATCATAGACATTTTTAAATTATTTTCCTGGTTTCTACAAAAATATCTATTGGATTTTGATTGGGATTGCACTATCCTTTTCCTTGACAAGGGATAAAAAATATTGAGAGCAACTGTAACTCTTAAATAATACAAACAACAACAACAACAAAAAACCTGTGATCATGCTAAGACACAGAACACAGACTCAACTTGGCATCATTAACACTCCTCACACCCAGCTCATCAACTCCACTTACTTGCTATAGTTTTTGACCCTAATAGGAATGAGAGCTGGTGGCTATCCTGGCAAAGGAGGAAGGATAAGAGACAAGGGGAGTAGTCTAGTCCTGCTTGCTGGTACTACTACTAGAGAGCTTAATTCCTTCCGGGTCTGGCAGATGTTTAAAGTTGACTCTTTCTTGGGTGATTTGTGATTTCTCAGAGGCTCTCTCTATGTATCTTCTCTGCAAGGCCAAGATTAAATTGAGTCAGATGAGTCAGGGTTAGATCCTGTTCTTTAAACTTTTTTTGATATTTTGTTCGCCATGGATTGTTAAGCATTAATTCAGATGTTTTTAAAATATTGCATTAAATATTACTTACCTTGATTACTGAATTTTTGTTTTTGGTACCCCCTTAAATTTTGTGCTTGAGATGAGACTTTATTCATATGACCTCATTCCAATCTTGATTCTTTGTACTTCCTGAGACATAGAAAATGCATTTTTTTTCTCTTGCTGGTCACATACCTCTTAAGACCTCCCCCCTCACCCCACATTCTACACCACATAAAATTTATCTTTAAGTTCCGATCACCCTCCTACATTGCCCTGTAAGGTAGAATTTAGAACAGATCCTGGCCAGCTCTCTCTCCTCTGGCCCATATCTGATACATAAAACAGTCTTAGGTTTCTTTTATAGAACAAATTCTAGATGAGCAACACCAACCCAATACAGTATCAGTTCTTCTTGGTTCTATTAAAGAAGCAGCTGGCCAGGCTGCTTCTACAGTTTGGCTTCCAGGTTGCAGTTAGACATCAGTCTGTTGTGTCTGAAAGGTTGAAGTAAAGACAGGGACACTAATCTCCACCATTCTGTTTGTTCATTTGTTTGGTCTGGGGGAACTCATAGCACAGATTCAAAGAAACCTTTCCAAAAAATCTTTTCCCAGCGTCCAACTCCATGTCTTCTGCTTTGGATGAAGAGTTTCAAGGGCAAAGGAATTCTGATTAAATCATTTATTAATTCAGCATATGGTCTAATACCTCTTGTGGAAAGCAGCATTGAGTTTCTATTGGTTGTCATGGTTGAAACCTCTAATCTGCTGTTCAGCTATGCTTTCCCAGTGAACCATAAACTCCATGAAGGCAAGGACCATTTCTGTTTTTATCACTCTTAAATCCTTTGCACCCAGCACAGTGCCTGAAAAATATTTCAGATGCTCTACAAAATTTTGTCAGTGCAGTAGAGTGAATGAACTGTTTTTTCCAGTACTATTCTCAAACGTATGTAAAAATAACAAGCTTCTGGGTATATTTTCTTATTTGTCAGTAACAATATATATTCTTACTTTGTAATACTGATGAAGAGTTATGAATGCAGAGTTGATTGTGAAAGATGTTGGGGGGAAAAGTGAGATGACTGGGATTCAGCAAAGATCAGCAAGAAACATTTAATGAGCAAGTGAAGGCGTGCTTATACTCTCAGAGTCAGAACATGAAACTCTTAGAAAACAGCCCGGAAGTGGCTAGTGGCAGCTTTTCATTCTACCCTGCAATAGCCTCTGCTCCTCTCCATCCTGAAATGATAAACCTTATTCTCTGTGGATTTACCTGGATGGAAACCAATCAGGCAACTGTACAAATGCTACAAACACCTGCACATTGGAAAAAGTTAACAGTGCCAGCACCAAATAGTTCTTTTAGTTTATCTCAAAGAATGTTCCCAGCTAATCCTCTCTTGGGGACATAGATAAACACTCTGAAGCTAATACAGTCTTAACATAAATTAAAAATAATGCAGAAAAGACATTTTAGGGCATACAATATTTTGTTACCTTTGGATTTCTATTCCCATTTTGTAAGTCTCATTGTTGAAAACATTTTCATATTATTGTTCTGAAGAGGCCAGTAACCTCAGGACTATACACTGTGGTGGATTTTTTTCCCTTTTCCTCCCTTGGTAACAACTTAGAAAACCCAGATGCTAAGCTATGGAAGAGGTTCCCACAAAGCACCTGGCTTCTTGGCAAATATCTCAGGTGGCTGAGCTAGTAGCTGCTTTTCCATATGAATTTTGTAAAGTTGGCTTTAGATCCAAGATTTACTTCTAAATTTAAAAAATCTAGATTCTTGTCATATTGTCATTTGAAAAAATTGGAATTGTAGCGAAATTTTATCCAAGTAGAAGTTATGTTATATGTAAAAGGATATGTTATGTTATTCTGTAATATATAATATAAATGATAATGTAGAGTATAAAAATGTTACTTGATTTTTAATATAACTTTATTTTGGTAAGTGACTTGTATCTAATTATAAAAAAGTAATCCAAGATTATATCTCCAATAAATCTTTCCCTCCTAGAATAATCTAAAATATCCACTTTTCTCTAACACTTTCCCTTTCTTTCTTAAAAATGAGTGCTATCAGTGAGCATCTCAGTGGTCTCCTCCTAATTAGCTATTGTTTATATCCTACCTCATCAAGAAACGATTTGAGATGAGGTGATACAATTTACACATTCCCTTTGCATGTGTATCTATCTTGCAATGTAAAAAGTTTTTATTTATATTTTCTATGATTTCTAGGTTCCCTATCCATTTCTAAAATTCTGCACCATTGATATTTGAAAGGTTTTCTATTAATAACTCCATTTATCTCTAAAATGCCTTGACATTTTTAGTCACTCTTTTTACAATAACTCTGGTAATATTTCCTTTATATCTCATGTGTATCTAAAATTTGATTTTACTTTTTCTTCTTTCATTTCATCTGAACTATATTTTTCTATTTTGCTGTTCCAGAATTCAGTAGTATCACCCTGTAAAGCCACATTTAATTTTCTAATGAATGTTTTATATGAATCAAGCTATGCAAATGTAAATTTCATAGGTGCTTCCTAGAACCCAAATGATTTATTCCTAAAATGTTTCCATAGTTTGTATTTCAGAGAACATAATTCAAGTGGACCTTGGTAGCATAAATTTATCTGGCTAGGGGCACCTGTGTGCTCAATCAGTTAAGTGACTGACTCTTGATTTCAGCTCAGGTCATGATCCTCAGGGTCATGAGATCAAGCTCTGGATAGGGCTCCATGCTCATTGGGGAGTCTGCTTGAGATTTTCTCTCACCCTTTCCCTCTGCCCCACACCCTACTCTCTCTCTCAAATAAATAAATAAATCTTAAAATAAATACAGCTTGAGGCAAATAAAGATATGCTGTTTAATTGCAACAAATCAAAATCTTACACTCTATAAAACAAGAAAGGATTAATTTGAATGGTTATATAACTTCACTACTAAGTTAGCTTCTCTGCTGTCTTTGTTGTTTTATGTCATCATCGAAATGTTTACCACTTATGCTTACCACTAAACATAAATACATCTTTATTATTATTTGAGATATGGGGTAAGGTGGTGAACAAAAATATATCTTCTGGCAATAAGCAAATAAGTGGGATAAGAATATTCCCAAAGTGGATCAAGCCATATCTGGGTATAGTGGATCCTAAGAGTAGAAGGAATAGGAAGAGCTAACAGGAATCAACAGTGCAGATGCCAAGGGATTGGGCTCACTTGGTGCTGAGAACTTTCTAGAATGAGTTCCTAGGTGGTATCACCACTATTCACATCAGTTTCAGCAGTTTTTCAGGGTGTAGCACACTCAAAATGTTTCAAACAAGGACAAAGCCATCTGGGGTTGCTTTGTCCTGTTCCCGGATGCTCATTTAGCGTACTTTGAACGCTCCATCTTAACCTACCTTATTTTCTTTCCTGAAATGCATTCTGAAGCTCAGAACACTGGAGAGTGACTACGATTGTGAGGTTTCACCTTGGACAATATAAGCTATGAACTGTCATTCAGTTTCCTTGGCTCTGATTGAACTGGGTGGCCTTCCCTGTCTGCTTTCTTCGACCGTACTTCAGCTTTTCTCGGTCATATAATAACTTTGCGTAGCTTGTAAGCTAAGAGGTCAATCCAAGGTTAAGCTGTTGCTTGACAGAGAAGAAATAAGTAATTCGATATGAATGCTGTGTGTGACATGGGCATGTGATTTCAACAAAAGTGACTGAAGATATGTGATAGAGATCAATTCTTATTCCAGAATCTTTGGGTATTCTGAGGCTAACTGAAGCAGGTTGTGAGAGCAGACTGTCCATAACCCAGCTTTTTGGTTCAGGGATCAATGTGCGTGCCTGTGGTATGGCTGCTGTAATCAGGTGTGTGAGCGCCTGCATTGACTCTTAAAGCATCTCATTTGTTTTAGAGAATCACAAAGACAAACAGGAGAACCTTGTAGAAAAGTTAAAAAAAATATGGAGAAATGAATCTACACTTGGAGACTACCCATATGTTAGCTCTCTTTCATCAAGTCTTCCTGAGCTAGCTGGGTTCTGTGAATCTATAGACACACTATATGATCAGGAGAGTAGGTATATTATTTGTATTTGTCTCATAAATTTTTTGTGAATACAGATATATGTGGCTCTTTCAAGAAAAAAATATTTAAAACAAATGAGAAGCTATTCTGTGATAACTCAACTTGGAAGGGAATGCTGTCTTACTCTAGCCCTCATTCTAATAATAATCGTGGAAACTTGAGTCCTCAGGTAGAACTCACTATTTTCCTCTCAGACCTCTTTTCTCCTTATTTGCTCTTTTTTGCCTTTTCAAATCCTTTCACTTCTTTCCATGGAATTTACCTCTGTCTCTTCATTATATTTCTTTTTTTTTTTCTTCATTATCTTTCAGTGATCTTCTATTTTCTCTTTTTCTCATTTTTTAAACTCCATATATTTAATTTTCATTAGACTAATGATGAAAATGATTCTTAGTTCAGTTTACTTAAATCTAAGTGATACTATAATTCATTTTAAATTATTCATATAATTTAGTGTAATAATTCCAATTAATGATTAATATTCTCTTTGCATTCAGTATTTTTCATGTTTGCCTCTTCTCTAAGCATCTGCTAGATTCTCAGTTTTGCATTTTTTACAACTTTATCAAGATATATTTCACATACCATGAAATTCACCCATTTAAAGCATACAGTGACTTTTGAGTATATTTAGAGTTGGCAAATCTCACCACGATTTAGTATTAGAACACTCTTAAACCCCCAAAGAAACAGTATCCTCTAGCAGTTGTTTCTCATTCCTGCTCCCTGTCCCAGCTCCAGGCAACTCCTAAACTTCCTGTCTCTGTACAGTTGCCTATTTTGGACAATTTTTATGAAAGGAATCATGCAATATGTGATGTTTTGTGACTGGCTTCTTTCATTTAGTATAATGTTTCAAGTTTCATTCATGTTGCATCATATATCAATATATTATATATTTTTATAATAATGATAATTTTATATTTAAGAAATGTACAAATAGCTTTTTTAAAATGTTGTTATAGATCAGTTCACATACTAAAGTTCAAAATGAATTATGTCTTTACATTTAATGATGAAACAAGTTATATCAACATATGTTTCCCAATTCTAAAACATTATCATTTTTCTATCTCAGTGGGTGATTGTAGAGAAAAGATGTGTTCTTTACCACTAACAGCCTTCTACTTTTCATCTGTTGAGTTTCCTTATCTAATACTCTCTTCAAACTTATATTAGCAAGAATTCCCAGATGATATGACGTATTTTTGAGTAGAATAATGATATCCTTTTTTCCCCATTCTTTCTATCCATAACAAAAATTAATTTTGTGGTGGGGGGAAATGAAAAAGCATATGTAGTCCATTTCTGTCTGGATGAATTATAAAACAGAGAGAGTTCTACTATTTGTAGGACATAATTCAAATATCAATTGATTAAATCCAGCATTCAGTTGCTCAATGAGCATTTATCCGTCCTGATGCTCTCATGGAATTAGTTTTGTATGAAATTAACTTTGTGTTGGATGATAAAATGCAAGCTTAAAAATAAACTGTAACAAAGACTCGTTATAAAATACCAGATGCTCTTTTCAATTTTTGGTTCTGAAATGAATACATGTCAGTTAAGGCCAAGAGAAATTTTCTCCAGCTATATCAGATTTGTCCAGCTGCATCCCAATAGATGTTTCTTCCATAATGTTTTTTCCATTTGGACAGAAGAGTTTTTTGGTTTGTCTCTATAATGTGAAGTTATGAAGAGGAATCAGACTTGCCATTTCCCAGATTTAATGGGTTCTCAAGTGTACTGGAACAGTGTGTAAACAGTAACACCAGCTCAAGGATAACCACCTAAAAATAGAAAAATATACAAATGTTTTCTATAGAATGGAAGACTTATCTCATTAATGGCCAAATCTACCACACCTTTCTGAAGCCACACCCATTACTGTATAACTGTTGTGTCTCTCGGTCATGTGACTTGCTTCGGTCAATGGGATGTGATCAAGGAATCTAGAAAAAGTACCTGCTTGGGTGCTTCTGCTGATACTCTTGCTTCTGCATCACAATGGGAACATGACTGCATGAACAGAGAGTTTTAATAGAAGATGATAGACATGGGGAAAAGCCACTTAGCCACAATCCACCCAGCCAAGACTTCACACAATGCTCACTACCAGATATGTGAGCAAGCTCATTCAATATAAGAAGTTCCCAGCCAAGCTGAGACTAAATTTATGACCTACAAATTCATGGGTTTCATGAATATTTATTGTTGTTTGTCATTGAGTTTTGTGGTCATTTTTTGAAAGATTTAGTTATTTAGTTGAGGGTGGAGGGAAGGAATGGAGGGAGAAGGAGAGAGAATCCTAAGCAGACTCTCCGCTGAGTGCAGAGTGCCACGCAGGGCCAATCCCATGATCCGAGATGAAACCAAGAGTTGGACGTCCAGTCTACTGAGCCATGCAGGTGCCCTAGTTTTGTGGTCACTTCTAATGTAGCATTCTTGTGGCAATAGAAAATTGATATGCTTAGGGTTTCTCCAAAAATGATTCATACTTATTAATGCTATCACCAGAATACCTTCTAGTCTATGTAGTAATATAGGTATAAGTTGGAGATATCTCATAAGTAGTAATATCTAATTTATCTGTTATCAATGGTGAATAACATTTTGAACTTTGGTGAGGATTTCTCCAGACAATTGAAACTTACCACTTAGAACAGAAAAACATATATATTAGATTAACTATTTATAAAAAAAAAAACCTAATGTGTAATAACTGGAATCTAAAATTCATTTGTTGACACCTAATTCCCAGTGTATGGTATTTTGAGGTGGGACCATAGAGAACTGGCCAGGTCATGAAAGTGAGCCCTTATGAATGGGATTAGTACCTTTATAAACAATCCTAAGTCCACTATGATCTTGGACTTCTCAGGCTCTGGAACTATGAAAAATAAATGTTTGTTGTTTGTAAGCCACCCAATCTATGGTAGTTTGTTAAAGTAGCCCAAACAAAATAAGATGTCTTTCCAAAGTAAGTATCCAAAGTGTTAGAAATATCCTTATCATTTGAATGAGCAATCTCCAATTTTTTTACTTTATACTAAGTGTTTATATTCATGCATTACTAAGAAAATAGTCATAAATACAAAGGAAAGTTTCATTTTCCCTTTATATTTATTTAGGTTCCCTTTATATTTATTTAAGGTTTCTTTTAAAAGATTTTATTTATTTATTTGACAGAGAGAGAGCGAAACCACAAGTAGGCAGAGAGGCAGGCAGACAGAGCAGGGGTGGGGGGGAGGAGACTCCCCACTGAGCAGAGAGTCCAATGCATGGCTCGATCCAAGGACCCTGAGATCATGACCTGAGTCAAAGGCCAAGGCTTAATCCACTGAGCCACCCAGGTGCCCCCATTTTCAAGGTTTTTTTTTTTTCTTTTTATTTAAGCTTTATTTAAACATATAATGTAACCCCACCACCCTCTCCCAACCCCTCTCCCCCCC
>ML103310.1:0-12746 GCA_003697995.1 Taxidea taxus jeffersonii
AAAAAAAGAAATTGCAAGTTAAAAGAACAAGGAGACACCAGCACACACTTACTAGAATGGACAAAAGCCAGGACACTGACGACCCCAGATGCTGGCAAGGATGCAGAGCAACAGGAACTCTTGTTCACTGCTGGGGAGCCTGCAGAACCCTATGAAACCAACCCGATTCTTAGCATAGGAGCGGGGAGTCAGACTTCTTGGTATTTACCCAGAAGAGCTGAAAACGTATGTTCATACCAAAAGCTACACGTGGATGTTTATAGCAGCTTTACTCATAATTGCCCAAACTGGGAAGCAACCACGATGTCCTCCAGGATGTGAGCAGATAAACCGCGGTCCAGCCAGACAACAGAACCGCATTCGGTGTTAAGAGAAATGAGCTCTTGGGGCACCTGGGGGGCTCAGCCAGCCAAGTGTCTGACTCTTGATTTTGGTTCAGGTCATGGTCTCGGGGTCCTGAGACCAGAGGCCCAAGTTGGGCTTCGCACTCAGCAGCCAGTGTGCTTGACATTCTCCCTCTCCCTCTCCCCCTGCTTGTGCTCTCCCTCTGAAGAAAAAAAAAGAAGAAACAAAGAAACAAAATGAGCTATCAAGCTATGATAAGCAGTGAAGGAACTTTAAGTGCACACTACTAAGTAAAAGAAGCCAGTCTGAAAAGGCCGCATGTCGTATGATTCCAACTATATGACATTCTGGAAAAGGCAAAACTCTGTGAACAGTAAAAAAGGGTTGGCAGCCAGGAGAGGGAGGAGCAAATGAACCACAGGATTTTTAGGGCAGAGAAACTATTCTGTACGATACTATCATGGGGGATGTCTGTCATTATCTACTGGTCCAAACCCTATGGCCTGAGTGACAATGATGCAACAATTTAGGTTCGTGAATTATAAGAAATGTACCAATCTGGGGCAGAGTGTTGTGTGTGTAGGGGGAGGGGTTATGGGCACTCTCTGTACTTCCTGCTCAATCTTGCTGTGAACCTGAAACTTCTCCCCCCCAAAAAATAATAATAATAAGGTCTATTTAGAAGGGAAAACAAAAAGGAAAAAAATTCACTACAGCCTGTGGTGTGCTGTCACATGTTTAACAATCGGTTTTCTCTGAGAAGGGACCCTGGATTTATGTTTGTCAATTTCTGGGGTATAAATATTTCCACCATGGCCAATTTCCAGCTACAGCATGACGCCAACGAAGGCCAGACTGGGAGGACAGGTGCAGAAGCACCCCAGGATACAGTATTTGCACCACCCAGATACCATAAATGCAAAAAACCCCAAGCCTATAAATCGTAGTCAATGCAGTAAACTGGTAAGAGGTGAGTTTTCAGTATATATCGCCTTTGTTTTCAAGACAGCTTGTGTCATTGTAACTTTATTTAACTTTTGAGAACATCTGTCTTTGGCAACTCCGGGGCAGTCTCCTGGCGGGCACTCGTGAGGCAGCACAAGCGGATGCTGGCCCACCCCTGCGGTTTCTGAGCACCCAAGGGAGGTGGTCTCTGTTTTGCCCATTTCCTCGAATCCTTGTCCACGCGCAGGAGGAGGGTTTTGTCAGCGGTGGCATCACGGTTTACGGGCCATTTTGGATTTGGAAACCAGATATTGTATGGATGGTGATAGCCCCTGTCTGTCCCCCAAGAACTGCCGCCCTTGGGGGGGGCATGTCAAGCCCCCACCTCCTGCTCCGTGTTCGCCAGGGTTCAGGTCCTTCCCAGTGACTTGATGCAACCTGTGTGTCTAACAAAAACCCCGCTGAACACTGGGGTCTTTCTAAAGTGACTCATTACCCTCAAGGGTGTGCCCAGAGGGCTGAAAAGTAAGTCCTTACAGAGAAAAACTCAGATTTCCTACCAATTATCAGGGGAAAGGGGGTGCATCCCCCCAAAACAGAAGCTTCGAGGGAAAGGGAGGATGGGTTGGGTATGGTGGGAGGGAACGGAGGCCGCTGGGTGCAACTGGGGTCCTCACTGTAGCTGCTCAGCACAATCCCTGGGTGGAGATTTTAAAATAAGAGGCCAAGCGCCCCCCCCCTCCGCCCGCCAACCCTCCACCCTCGAGTCCGACTCAGGCTCAGAGCCTGGCCATGAGCATTCATCAAGCACTCACACTGTGCAGTCGGGGGGTCGAGAACTACTCCCTGACAATGCCAAGTGCATGGTCTTGGGCCATCACACTGGCCTAGTCGAGCTCCTGTACTGTGGCCACAGGCCACTTAGCCAAAATGACCCTATTTCTCCACCTGCAAAGTGGCTTACCCCAGGCGGTAACCGAGCATCCCGGTGCCAGGCATAAGGCAGGAGAACCAGACACGCTGGAATTCGGTCTGCACACATGTGGAGGGCGCTGAGCCAAATGCACCGTGCTGGGAGATCGACACTCTCATTGATCCCCCTCTTCCGGGCAGGGAAACCAAGGCTCAGGGACAATGAGGACCTGCCCAAGGTCACCCAGCTAGCTGGTTGGCAGAGTCAGGATTCAGACCAGAGCGGGCAGGCTTCAGCTCAGAGAAGACGGGAAAGCTGAAAGAGGAGAGATTTGGAAAGCAGGCGGGGGTGTTCTCTCCTAGGAGAACAGGAGTGTCTCCCTGTGCCATGAGCCCAGCAGCCCTAAGCCCTGGGCCTCTCGGGAAAGAACAAGGCGGAACACCCCTGCCCTATGCATACTTCACCTCCTTCCTGGGAGACCCTCATTGTCCTTAACTTCTGGGGAGTCTCAGCAGACCAGGCACTTTCTGTTCCGTTCTATGAATGACAAGGAGGGGTTTGCTAGACCCGGAGCCAGGCAGGCGGCCGAGGATGCTCACTGTGAACACAAGCTCCCACTCTTCCTGCAAGGCTCCACGTGAAGAGCCCGGCACGCCTTGCGCATATATCTGCTTCTGCCTCCTCGTGACTCACTGTTATGCTTGCGCCCCTGTCCCAAGTCCTACAAGGCTGTGAGCTCCCCGCTGCCTCTCCGGGCCCGGTGTGATTGAACGGAGGTAGACAGGGCAGCTCAAACGTGGACCCAGGGAGCCCTCCCAGCCTTTCTCCTTCAGAGTCGGTCAGACCTCATCCTGACGTCGATGGTGCATCGCAGAGAAGACATGAGGTTGACGTGTGCTGTTGCAGGTGTTTGGGAAGGGGGAGAGGGAGAGGCAGAGGGGGAGGTGGGCAGTTCCCGCTCTGTGCCTGCGTCATGGAGCCTGGGTAGAGGAGGGCTCTTCAAACAACCCCCCTTCACATCGGGAGGGCCCTTCCCACCCTCGAAATCCTCTCTCACCCACCCTTAGAGACGGTGCAAGGGGGATACGGTCGTTAACTTGCTTCTCAAGAGGGGAAACAGGTCCAAAGAGTCTCCATGTGGCCTGCCCAAGCTTGCCCAGCTGGAATCTCAGCTAGAGTCTCCCTGCCCTTAGCTCCTGGGCCATGCCACCTGTCTCCTTCCAAATCTCGAGTGGGACCCTCCCCACCAGGTTGTTACGATGATTCCATGGACTCGGGTCCAATGACCAAAAGAGGCCACAAATCAGGCTGCTGGTTCTGCAGCCTTGGCAAATCATGTCACTGCTCCGTGCCTCAGTTTCCCTGTCTGTATAACACGTGATCCATGGATGGTTGTGAGGGCTCCGAGGGATGACGTCTGGAAAGCAGTCAAGATATGGGACCCACAGTTACATTAGGGCTGACAAGCATGACGTGGACCCTCTGTACACCTCGCCTCTCTAGAGGGGGAGGGCTGTACTGGCCAAGCTCCCTGCCAAGCCACGAGGCCCATCTTTGCCCCTCCCTTCTATGAAGCGTCCCTGAATGTCTAACGCCTGACAGGCTCCCAGGACTGAGGGAGCAACCTGCTCCCCCACAATCATATATCCCCATCCCCCTCTGCAGGGGGCTGCGCTGCGGGTGGGTGCCCGTCAGCCAGCACCAATCAAGTATGGAAAAGAGTCTGCAACAGGCTGGGCACATTTGCTTAATTCTCCCCTAGCCAGGGCCTGGCCCCCACCTGGGCAGCTCTGATTTCATTAGCATTCTGCTGAGACCCTCCCCCACTACCAGACCCACGAAGGCCCCCCACTCACAAAATCAGGACGCTGGAGTGTTTGCAGAGCGGAGGGCAGGGGAGGAGGGGCTACTGATTGTGAAGAACAGAGTCTGAGGCTCCTGATGAGCCGGGACCTCTTTACGAGTGAGCAGACGCTGAGCCAGGGTGGGGCACCCTCTCAGATGTCCGCCCTCCCCTGGCACAACCCCGCCAGTGAGCGCCTCCTGATGTTTTGCGCCCTGAGTCCCTCACTCTCCTTTCCCTGGTCCGGAGCGAGACCCAGAGAAGAGCCAAAATGCCAGACCAGTCTGAATCCCGGTCTCAGGACTACTCCCTCTTCCAGAGCCTCCTCTCGTTCCCTGCCTGCCCCCCACAAACCTCCCACCGGCTGCATTCTCACTTCCTGTCTTCGCACATGCTGTTCCCTCTGGCTGGAACACTTTTCCACCTTGCCTTGGAGCAAGCCCAGTTCTTCACCTCCCACCTTAGGCTCCACTTCCTATAGGAACCCTCCCCCCCCCCACTGCACAAAGGATTGGGGACCTGTCTGCCTCCCCCAGCCGCCTCTCTGTGTCACCGATGAAGCACCCCAGACTGCACCAGCCTGTTTCCCTCCGTCCCTCTCCAGGGCTGTGTTGACAGTGACGCCCAGCACGAGGCTGATGACCAGTGAGCACGGGGTGAATGCCTGCATGACTCACAGACCAGCTGTTTCGCCTTTAGACCCACAATGCCTAAGGCCCAGGAGATGGAAGACCCAAAATACAGTTTTTATGGGTTCCAGAATACACCGTGGAAGGGTAATTAACACACGGGGAATGACATGCGGGCCACACCTGATGGCATGTCAGCGGGGCAACCCAGATCCACTGTCACTCCTGGCTCTGGAGAAAGTGCATTTGCCGTGGAGGGTTTGATGTCATGGGAGGGGGGCACTGGTCCTGGGAGGGGGTCCCATGCTCAGCTCCCCTGCAAGGGCTGGGACCACCCCCTTCTGAAGCTACCTCCATGGCTTCCTGCCACCGGCCTTCAGCCCAGGACACAGACCGCTCAGACTCTGCGGGAGCTGGACAGACCCATGGGGCCAAAGGAACATACTCGGCCCCGGAGGAGAGGTGACCGGGGTCTCAGTGACATAGCGGTCTGCCCCCGTGGCGGGGGACAAGATGGCAGAAGAGTGGCCCCGGGGCCAGCTGCCCAGGCCACCAGGATGGGCCTTGGTTGCTCTGAGGGTCATGGTTGTGTTCCTGCCCCTCCACCTACAAGCCGGGTGACCTTGGGGAAGTTACTTGAACTCTCGGAGCCTCCACTGCCTCATCTATAAAGAGGGCATATAAGGGTCCCTCTGTGTGAGGGGAGACAATACGTATAAAGCACGCAAAGCAGGCCCCGGAGGTACTTGGGGGAATTCTTTCTCACCAACCTAAGCTCTGGGATCCCAGGCAGCAACTCCCTGGAGGGCAGCCTCCCTCCGTCCAGGTCAGCGGAGTTGGCTGAAGCCCAACCCACACAACCCTCTCAACCAATCAGCACGCAGCTCCTCTGTGATTGGCTCGAAGGTGGGCAGGGACCCAATCCCAGCAGAGCAAGAGAGATGCTGGCCGCTCCATTGTTTAGCCCTGGATCCAGTCGTGCCTGAAGTCCCGCCCTGGGTTTTTTAAGTGATGCGCATCATGATTTTACTTCTGCTTAAGCCACTTGGGGCCGGTTTTCTCTCCGTTGTTGGTGACAGCACTGACTAGCACACAGCTGGAGCCTCACCTACACCTGGACCCTCGCCCTTGCCCTGGCAGAACTAGAGCGGCGTGCCCCCACTAGGGGAACCCCCTTCCCCAAGTACAGCACTGCAGGGACTTGTGGGCCGGCCTGGCCTTCGTTATCCTGCCTTCTCTGTTCCAGCCCTGCCCCCACTGCACGTGCTGTCGTGGTCTTTGCAGCCTGTTTGGGGGGTGAGGGGTGCTCTGGACAGCCAGAGCGTTGCACCGTGGGGAGAGCTGGGATGGGAGGGCTCCGGGGCCCGACTCCACCTCTGCCGGGTGCTGGCTGTGCAGCCTTGGGATGACAACGCCTGTCTCTGAACCCCAGGGGTCCCCGTGCTCCTCAACTTGGTGGACTTTACTGGCACTGCAATTCATTACTTGTCTGTCATTATCAGCTAGTCACCTGTCACAGGTTGCCTGGAAGCTCCTGAAGGCAGATGGGTGGGTGTCTGCCCGGTGCCTGCCCCATGTCTGCATTTGGTATGGGGCTCAAGAAATATGCTGAGTAGAAGAACCTCTACTTCTCAGCTGTGAAATGGGAATGTGCATGGCCTTCTGTAAAGATCGGGGTGGGGGGAGATGCGTGCCCTGACCTTAGGCCCAAGTGGGAGCTTCCTCAGGGAGATGACTTGTTACCCCGGCGGGAGTTGCTGGCTCTAGCAACAGCAGTGACGACACGGCAGGTGGCTGAGTGCCAGTCCCCAGCCTAGTGCCTCCTACTTCCACATCCTCACAAACCACGTGTCCGTATCCTTCCTTTGCAGATGAAGAAACTGAGGCCCAAAAGGGGGAGCCCTTTGCCCCAGGGAACCACTTGGGCTGGGCCCGACTCACTGGCCCCACTCTGGACCCCTTCTCCTTGGGGGCCCTTTGGACACACAAGGCCACGAGGCCCCAGCCCTTGGTTACGAACTCCTCAGAACTGCTGCCTTCCTAATGGGGACCATGCCCCCTCCTCAGAGGCCTGCCTGTAGCAGGGGGGGTTAGAGATGAAAATCTGCTGTGCAGAGGACACCAGTTTGCAGAAAGCAGCCGACATTCGCCATAAGTCGCAGAGCCCAAGAAGCTGCTACAGAGCTCTCCAGAACCCTGAGCTTCTCCCGCGGGGCCTCCAGGCCGGCCCCTGGGGGCCAAAGGAGATACAGCCCACCTCTGATCTTTTTGGAATGGGGTTTCCTCAGCTTTTCTCCCTCCTCCCTGCCTGGGGCTCCCTCCCACGCCGTCTGCCCTGTCCACAGGCCCACTATTCACTTAGATTCCCATCTGGTTCTGGTTTTTGAGAGGCGGAGGGAGGAGAGGGTTTAGGGAGAAGCCGAGAACTGGCTCCCAGTGGAGGTAAATCTGGTAACGTCACTTCTTTTCTTGGTGCCCCAAGCTCTGTGCATTTCCCCCCTGCCACCCGCCTACAAACCCAGACCCACACAGAACCGGTTTCTGATGGCCACTTGGACACGGGGGTCCCAGGCAGAGAAAGGAGCAGCATCAAGATCAGCTTTCCCATGAGTGCAAACATCATGTCTAAACTTGGGATCTGCTGGAGCCCAGGGATCACTGAGAGTGTGTGTGTGTGTGCACGCGTGCATGTGCTTGCGCGTGCGTGTGAGTGTGAGCGCACATGTTCTCGCTGTGAGGTAAGAACCCATCTGTAACCCTAGAGGGAGCATATCTGAATATCTCAGCCTTTCTCCCTGAGCCATCTTACCCACAGAACTTCTAGAAGTTGCAGTTAATCTCTAATTTGAATTTTTAACCTCAAATGCCACATTATAAAAATAGTTGTGTTGTATTTTATAGGCAGCATTTGTCATGAAATCATACATGGTTACAGTTTGGGCCGTGGAAAATAAAGCAAGATGCTTGTTCTGCCTGGGAGTAGCAGTCTGTCCCAACCAGGCTGGGGCTGCGGCAGATCCATGCCATCCTTCCAGAGAGGGGACCCCAGTCACTGGGCAGGGTTGTGTGGGGGTAGGGGGGATGCCCAGGGCTGCATAATCTGCCCCCTCTTTGGAAAGCAGAGTTAGGTGCCAGCAAAGGCCACTAGAGCTAGCTAGCTCCTGAGGCCCAAAACTCTTGTTCCTAACCTCAGCTCCTTTTCCAGTGGGGCCTTGGGAAACTTCGCTCTCCTTTGTTTTTCCAACTGGGAGAGGGCTTAGCGGTCCTGAGCTGGGTGTCTGCCCCCTCTTCCCAAGTGTCAGAGAGAGTGAAAGAGAAAATAAATTGGCCAGATGAGCGTAGCCCTGAGCCCCTGCCTGCCTGATTTCATCAGCTCCTCCGAACAGCCCAAGCTCCGGGAGCTACAGCTATGCCCATTTTGCTGATGCAGAACTTGAGGCTCAGGGAAATAAAGTGCCTTCCCAAGATCGTCAGAAACCAGGGGTGCGTTTGGGGCCAGAATCCCAGAGCCAACCCAGGCCCTATCAGCAGCATGCCCTGCCCCCGAGAAGGTGGGGGACCCACCACTGGACCTCTCTGGGGCCAGCTTTGTTTCTAAACCAGTGCACCACTGAGCTGCACAGGGGACCAGGGAGGTTGTCTCTGTTCCAGGATCTCGGGCACCTGCGTGGGTTGAGCTCCAGCCTCTGATCCAGCATCACGGAGCCCCTTGTCTGTCTCCTCCTGAGCAAGCCCGGAGAGCCTGGGTGAGGTCGGAGCGGGCACAGCCCGGGAGGCTCTGGGCCAGCCAGGCTGAGGAACATGTCGAGGACAAGCGCCTTACTGAGGACATGGTTCCCAAGGTAGCCACTCACTTCCCACACGGCGGGGAATACTGGCTCACCGAGAGAGCTCCTGGAGAGGGCCCGGAGCTCTGGAGACTCCGGACATGCACAGACGAGCAGAAGGCCCTCCCGCTGCTCTTAATAATACGATGACAAGTCTTGGACCAGGCCTTGCTCATTGGCTCGCTCCCTCCCATCCCTCTGCTCCTGGAAGCCAGTCTCTTTCTCACCTCTGAGCCTCTGCATCTCTTCTTCCTGCTACCTGAAGCACCCTTCGCCACCTGTTCTTTTGGCTCACTCCTCCAGGAAGCCTTCCCTGACCCTCCAGGCCAAGTAGGGGCCCCATTATCTGTTCTCCTAACAGCCAGGACATCTTCTTCCTGGCAGGGACCCCGATATCCAGCGTACTCCTGACACGGGGTAGGTGTTCAACAAATATCTGGAAGGAAGGAGGGCATAATCCCTGGGATGCCTCCCCCATCCTTCCTCCTGTGAGACCGACATCAGCCCCTTGAAAAGGTCGCCATCTTGGGAGGCCTGCCCAGCCCAGCCCTGAGTTCACTGCACCAGCTCCAGTTGCCCGAAACAGCGACCTCGCTTTCCGCCACGTTCGATCTTCGCTTTTCCTTCATTCCTTCCCAGTGAAAACCAGAGCAGTCCATTTTTCCTTCTTGTCTCCAGCAATTTCCCGCTTTGAGCCCTGACACTCTCCCCGCCCGGGGTTGCCCTGGCTGGGCAGCCAGCTCTGTGGCAGAGGCTGGCCTTCCAGTTAAAACACAACGTCTCTTGGAAGCACGAGAGTCCCGAAGGCTGGGATCCCTCCCCAGCCCCCGGCCCCCTCCATCCCCGCACAGCCCTGGGGTCCTCCTGCCTGACTGCTAGGGGGCAGGCCCTGCACAAGGGGGTCCTGGAAAAGCCGTGCCTTCCTCAGGGCACTGCAGAAGTTTCCGGATGAGAACCAGGAAGGCGGGAGGCACAGCCTCTCCCTGGCAGGGCCCAGGACGCTTCCAGCAAGAGGTCACTGTGGCTCCTGGGCCATCTGGGGGCCCAGCATAGGGTGGCCGGCCTTGTGCCGAGACTCTGGCTTTGGGCAAGTCACTTGGCCTTTCTGAGGCTCCGTTTCCTTATCTGCAAGAGGGGAGGCAGGCAGATAGGAAAGCCTGGGCAGGACAGCGGGCAGCAAGCGAATGACACTGCTGTCGTGCTCCACTCCCTGGTCAGGGGCCAGAGTGCGCCTGTCCCCTAGGGTTTTCCCAGCACGGTGTCTCAAAACAGCACACGCGTGCACCAAATGAATGAGCGAATTAAGGGGCCCCATCCAGTGTTCTTGGAACCCCAAGGCAAGGGGTCTCTTGGAGGGGAGGGGAGGGGAAGGGGTTGAGCAGTCTCTCGGAGGAAGGCAAAAGACCTGTTGCCTGTAGACTCGCCCCGAGGAGAAACAGGGGACAAAGTGCCAAGCTGTCTTCTGTCCCTTTCCTGGGATGTCCTTGCGGCCAGCCGGCCCCTTGTGTGGGAGGCAGCCCTACCGCCTCCAGGTCCCAGAGAGGAAGCCAGGTCTCCAGGCCCCCAGCTGGGAAGACGTGGCATTGGGAGGCCCCTCTGGCTTCCAAGCCCACAGGGTGAGGGGTGGGGGGCTGCGAGGGGACGTGGGGCCTCCGTGAGGGCAGGGTCAGCCCGTGCTCTCAAGAGAAGCTCGTCCTCAGCCCTTAGCTGCAGGGAGGCGGCTGCCTTTCGCTCTGAGCATCTCAGCATCATGGAAAAGTGGACTGGGAGGCTCTAAGGCTCGCTTCTCCACATACCATGGAACTGGGGTGAGTCGCTTACCCTCTCGGAGCCTCCATGTCGTGCACTGGAATCCTAATATTAGATACCCTTGCTAAGCACGACTCCCGTGTCCACCTGTACTTGGCTCCAGCACTGCCCTGTATCTGTAAGTCCACCCCACTAGGAGGCACGGTTCCTCTCCCCCTTGCCGACCCAGGAGCTCAGAGAGAGGAAGAAACCTGCCCAGGTCACACAGCTGGTGTGGACGGTCCTCACGCAAACAGACCCTCGGTTGACCCGTTGTCATCAGCAAGAAGAAAGTCTCAGCAGGGGTGGGGGGTGCAGAGGCAGGGGGCCCAGGAGAGACCAGGACGGGGGCCGGGCTCCCCCGAGGGCCCCACACCCACCCTGGGGAGGGGGCGGCCAGACCCCCGGCCCCGTGCGGCCTTGCTGCCCGCTGGCTGGACCGGCCGCCCGCAAGACCATCTTGAGAGCATTAGGGGCTGCTGTTAACAGATGTTTTCTGTTACGTGTTATTTGTTAGTCTAATGAAAGGAGGTGCACTGGCTTTCAAGACCTCGGCGTTCTGCAGGGGTTTTATATGGGAGGCCGCGCCGAGCTCTGGTACAGGAGAGGCCCCGGGCCCCTGCCAGGCGCGCCCGGCGGCTCCCGCTTTGATTCCGCGGGTTGCAGTCATCCGCGGTGGTAATTCCAGCTTTGGTTAAATGTCACTTTTAATAACACCATCTCTGGTGTGGAAATGTCTGTGCCCACGGCAAGTTGGGAGGATGGACCAGGAGGTGGGATGGGAGGCCTGGGGGGCAGTACCTGGGGCCGGCGGACAGCCTGGCCCTCCAGACCCCGCGGGACAGCGGCAGGCGGACAGGACGCTGGGAGGGGGCTTTGGCAGTGACTGGAGAGGCAGAGGGCCCCTCGCCCCCACCATGTCCCACCGCTGGCAGCTGGAGGGTCTGTGGCAGTCCAGGGCTGCTCACTCTTTCGTGCACAGAAAGATGACTGGGGAACCTATTAAATGCAGATGCCCAGGCCCCATGGAGCATCATGCCGTGGGCTGGGGTGTGGCCCAAGGACATGATTTCCAACCGGCTACTGGGGTGATTCTCATGCAGTGATTTCTGGGACCACGTGTTGACGAACAGATGGTGCAAACTCCCTGAGACCCGCGACAGGCCGTGTCCGGGGCCCCACCTACGGCCTTGGGGAGCAGTGTCACAAAGGTGACACCCCTGACCTGGTGAGCTCGCAGGCTACAAGGTGCTTCCTTGGCTCTGGAGTAGAAAGGCCCCTGTGGAAGCTTCCAGTCTCCCTGCCCCGGCCCCCCACCCTTTCACTGCCCCACACCAAGGACCGTCCCCCAAAGACTAGTCTGCCCGGCAGCTCCTGGCCCCCATGACCCTCCCACCCCGCCAACCGGAAGGTCCCAGCTGCCCCTCCCACGCATGGAGAAGCGGAATGGATCACAAAAGGGACCAAAAATAATGTCTTCCAGCCTGCTTCATCTTTTAGGATCTAATAAAAGATATCACCGGCTGTAAGGTGCCCCATGTGGACGGCGCCTGTCATCATGGTGGCGCTCGGAGCCAGGCTGGGGACAGGCAGCTTCCCAGATGTGGGAGGGACACAGCCTCACAGGGGCAGTGAGACCATCTGGGTTGTTTAGCGAACCTGAGATTCTATGACTCCTGCCCTCTGGCCAGGGCGAGCTCTGCCCCCGCTGCCACCGGGGAGCCCCCAGGTGAGGAGCCCCCTGCCGTGCTCCCCGCCCCCAGGCCCTCTCCCGGCCCCTGGAGCACCCTGACTGCTCCGCATGGGAGCAGGCCGATAACGACCCCCTCTGTCTAGGCAGGAAGCCCCCCTCCCCGCTGCTCTCCTACCCGCCACCTCACAAAAGCCACTTAACCCTTTGGCCCATGCCCGAGCCCAGGGCTGCTCACCGGCTGCCTGTGGCCGCTGCCCACTCAGAGCCCGGACTTGGTCTTTTGGGCCCCGGCTGGAGCCCTGACGAAGGGGCGTGAGTGTGTGGGTGCGGGTTTGGGTGTTGAGAGTGTGCAGCTGCGTGCCAGCGTGTGTTGATGAAGGTTGTGTGTGTGCAAGCGACTGGCTTTGTGTGTGTGAGTGTGTGAATGGGGCTGTGGAGGGGGATGGTGAAAGGGTTTGTGTGTGCATTTGGGGATGTAGTGTGTGAGTGTGAGTGGGTTTGTGTGTGCGTGTGTGTGGGTGGGTTTGTGTGTGTGTGAGTGGGGATGTATGTATGAGTATGAGTGGTGCCGTGTGTGTGCACGTGTGAGTGAGAGGGTTTGTGTGGGAGTAGGTGTGAGTGTGAGTAGGGGTGTGCCAAGGGGGTTGTGTGTGGGAGCAGGTGTGTGTGTAAGTGTGAGTAGATGTGTCAGGGAGGTTGTGTGTGGGAGTAGGGGTGTGTGTGTGAGTGTGAGTAGGGGTGTGTGGGTAGAGGGGTGTGTGTG